>AWOL01S0021603.1:244714-290459 GCA_000715115.1 Nicotiana otophora | reverse complement strand
GGTGTTTGAGGGCAAATGCCACACATTTGATCCGGAAGATGACTGGCTGTGAAATCAACTTGTGAAGTATCAAAAATATTGTATTTTCACAGAAAAAGAGTTACTGGCGGTTTAATGCTGCAAACTCGTCCAAGACGGAGAGATTTAAAAGAATAAAAAGAAATAGCAGGATTCAGGGAGTAATATTAGTTTTCTTTATAAGATGAGGTTGCTAGACTTACCCGTGGTAAGTAATCTGTGCATGTTCAACTATATTGGAGGCTCTTTCAACTGGGAACCAATAGGGAGGGATACTCCTCGAGAGATCTCACATACAACATCACTACAAGCCTCTAAATTACCCGCTTCAACACATTAAATCAGACGTAAAAAAGATGGTTTGAGACTAGCCCTAATGGAGTTCTAAGCAGTTATTTCTGCACCACATGTCATTAAGTATGCACATTCACTTTTCATTTATGCCTAAAAAGCCTATAGTTTGTCCCGAAAAGACCACTCATAACATTAATGTCGTGTCCACTGAATATCTCAAAGAGTTTCTCCTCTGACTGCAACTTGTCACTATAAACTTGTAAAGCAATAGCAGAAAAGGAGTAACATTCTTTCCTCTTTTATATTAGAATAGCAACTTCATCAGAAGACTCTCATTATAAAAATTTCTTGTATTAAGACCCCATCAGGATAAAAGTTTGTTCTATATTTCTCCTGGATGAGATGGGTCATTTATCATGATAATACACGCAAAACACATATCGACGCTCAGAGGAATCCAGCTTTTGTCTAGACCCTATAGTCCCACCGCAGGATCAGAGAGCTATGGATATTAATGTTGCAAGTAGACCACGAAAAGAAGAAAATAACTAAAACTTACCAAATTGTTGCTTAATTTCAGGGCTGCTAAGATCAAAATTCTTCAAGGAATCCACCATGCGGTTGTCCCATTCTGGGTTTCCACCCATGTTATTCCTGGGAGGGGCAAATGATGAAAACCCTGATAAGCTTTTCATAGACATAAAAAGAAAGTTGTTTTAACACTGGAAATCCCTACCAAACCATAAATCAACAGATTATTTAACATTTATGTTCTCTTCCTCCTTTCTTTTCAAAATTGAGACCAAGACATACATAAAGGCAAGCAGATTGACAAAGAGTAGGTGGTCCCAAGCCCAAGAATATTTGAATCCAGACAGATAATTAATATCAGATGATATATATCGTTCCTTTTTATGATAGAATTGCAATTAGATGGACAAAGAATCAACAAGATGAAAAGGGTCCAACATGTACCAGTAAAATACATATATTGGGATGGAATATATTTTCATGCAAGCTGAGAAGTTTAACCATATGAGGGCAGAAGCAAAAAGTCAAGTCTTTTTTCTTTCTTTTTTTGATAAGTGAAAAAAAAAAGGTCGAGTCTAGTTCGCACAAGTTCAACAAAAGCCTTGTTACTGCAGTAAATAAAGAGCAGTCCAAATACATCAGATCGAGCAGAGCTACACCAGAATATGTTTTCTTATACTTAAAGTAGTTATAGAATGGCATTAGATTCTATTTAAAAAGTTTTTGTGACAATGCTCATAGCAAAGCTCACCCAATGGCTGGGATACTAAATAGAATATAGTGCCAAACAGAGATTTCAGAAAAATAAATGACAATACAAGTACTGAATTTCGGTACAGAATATAGGGAAATATGCACTTGAAAGACAATTGAACCAGACTTACAGCATGTCCTGCAACTGTTGGCGGTATTGTGGATTTTGTAGCATCCCTGTCAGAAAAATAGATGCAACACCCTCTTAGCTTATTTTTATCTGATAGAGATAGTAGATAAAGAAGCTTGAAAAATTATATCAATGAATCATATCATTATATAAATGCGGACTGTCATTTGCCTCGACCTAATTAATGTATTCCTTTTTCTTATTTTAATCTTAAGGTAGATTTCTCTCACTACCAATGCTAGAAAGTTTCGGTTTTTTATAGCAAGTTATTAGATTGAAATCAACAAGGTTATAATGATGAATTTCATTTTTCCCCACTAACTTTTTTGTTGGAAAGGCACTAAACAGCCCTTCCCCTTTGCGCCTTTATATGCAATAGAAGAAAACTAGATAGTTGTATTTAGAATTAGCCAGACCGTATGAAGTATGACCTTTGTTCTAAAGGCCTGGCGAGTTACCTTTTTTTTTTAGTTTCAAGTCTCACAATAAATCAGAAAGACAAGTGTTCCCTGGTAAGATGAGAACACAGCAAAAAACAAAATTAATGGTATTTAACTCTTGTTCTCAATGATGCTACAACTTAGCAATTCACACAGAAACAGTCATTGACAAAAGAAGAATTGAATTTTACTCTAAAACCTGAGCCATGAGCTGATTGATAAAAGTTAACACAAACCAAAAAAAGAGAAGTTACATAATTTAGGCAATGCGTTACTGGGTGCATTGTCTGCACTTACATCCTTCAAGAGATCCATTAATGGTCAAAATTAAGGGTAGTAGCTGGGAAAGCATAGTTCATATGCATAGAAAAGAGCATCAGATGGCAGCTTACATTTAAATGTTGTAGGATTCCTCATCTCCTCCGGTAGATAGCTGCACCAAGTATCAAATGAAATGTTAGTTCTCGTCAAAATAAAGCACAAGTAGTTTATACATACAAAACATATGTCACATAAGATGAAAGGTCTGAGTATGGTCCCAAGAAAAGCACAATAGAATGAACATAGAAGAAAAAACGTCACTTTAGATAAAACACCGCATTTGCCAACCTTGTATACAATCTAGTACTTTAATATGCATTAGCCAATTTATTCAGGGTTTTCTTAATTACACTTTTCCGGTCAATCCCAATCCACATCATTAAACACTTATTGCCAACAACCATCTTAGGTAACGTTTAATATTTTAAGTCCTACTCCATAGACCATCTAAATATCTTTTCAACACCATCCTCTAAGCGTCTCAATTCTCAAGTTAGTTCACTTCCTTCCATTATTACCAAAGTATAGCATGTTTGGCCAAGCTTCTCCAAAGCCAAAAGCACTTTTTTCAAAAAAGTGCCTTTTTCAAAGTTGAAGTGTTTGGCCAAGCTTTTAGAGGGAAAAAAAACGCTTTTGAGTAGAAGGAGAAGCAGAAAAAAGTACCTTCTCCCAGAAGCACTTTTTTGAAAAGCACTTTTGAGAAAAATACACTTAGAAGCACTTTTCTAAAGCTTGGCCAAACACTAATTGCTGCTCAGAAGTGTTTTTCAAATTAATTAGCCAAACACAAACTGTTTCTCACCAAAAATACTTTTGAAAAAAGTACTTCTCAAAATAAGCTGATTTTTGAAGCTTGACCAAACAGGCTAGTAGTCTACATCACACTAACAACCTATCGTACTTTCCTACCCTGTTAATTGAACACAATAATGAAAGGATATTCTCCCTGCTATGCCTTAGAGAGATTTAAAACTTAAATTCACACATAAGAACTTTGACTTCACTAGAAGTTCATTACTTCTTGATCGATAATGCAATACATAGTAGCATTGTGCAACTGAAACTAGAGTTTCGACCAATAAGGTACTATAATTAATTTGTAGTTAACAACAGCTTTACTTCACGCAAATTAAAATTCATCGACAAGGCCCATCCCGACAGCACATAGTAGTACAGAATAGCAAAAGAGTTAACTTGGGTAGAACTTTAAAATCCTAGAATATTCAGGTCATACCTAAGAAAAATTTACTTTCTCATTTGTATTCTTTCAGCTTTATCTTTGCTAGAGCTTGACAGCACTACAGTATGAAATCAACGGGAATCATCACAACTCACAGATGAATCAGCCTTTGGATGCTGGGTCCAGATGTCACAACCCAAGCCCATGTTACATATTTTCTGCTTTGGCCTAATAGACCTCACGAATTTGTCCCTTGGACTACACTACGTTGAGCCCAAAAGCACGCGTACTATGTGAATTTATGCTATTTGCTACATACTTTTTCCTCCTTTCTGATGAGGAATTTGCCTAAGATGTCATATGCGTCCTTTCTCCGGAAGCTTGTCAGCTTAGAAGCCTACTATTATTTCTCCTTGACCCGTCCTCCTCACAAAGGATTTCCCCTCATCATACTATGAGAGTTTAACTCTTATAACATATTTGTCACAACCCAAGCCCATGGGACGTATTGTCCTCTTTGACGTTCTTAGGACTTCCCACATCGAGCTCAAAAGCGCGCATATGATGTGAATTTTTGATATTTGTCATATAGCCCTTAACTTTTCCACCCTCTTTTTTCAATGTGGAATTCTCCTAAGATGTCATATGCTCTCCTTCTTTGGAGACTTGCCAACTTAGAATCCTGCAAGCCCTTCTCCTTGATCTGCCCTCCATTATGAGCATCACACCAGACATTATTTTTGCCCATAAGGATAGAATGAACAAGATATCTTATCTAAGGTTTTACAATAAAATTTTCTATGTTAAAATTTCAATAGCATGACGTAGGACGAAAAGGAATTCAAATGTTCTAATGAGTCAAGGAAGATATCATTCAGAACGCTAAGTAATCTAGACATTGCAAATATTCAAGTTAATCAAACAAAACTAATAGAGCATAACAGAAAAGGTACATGCTATCTTACGGGTAAACCATCTTCTGCACTGTTGGATCTTCCATCATTTTCTCCAGAGCATCCACTGACATTAGCGGGTTTGATTTTTCTGTTCAAGAAAGAATATCATGCAAAGGTTTCCACTGGCTGAGAAGCAGAGAGCATGAAGGGAAATTTTATTTGTTTTCCCATAAATAAAAAGTCGAAGGGAAATTAGGCCAGAAGAAACATTTTCTTAATAATAAACAGACATGATCAAATAAGCAGTGGAGTATGTGCCATTTGAAACCTCCAACTTCAAAACAAATAATGCACCCAAAATTTTCATCCATCCAAAAATCCATAATAAAACAAAGATATAATGTAAGAAACAGGTCATTTTCCGTGGAATATGCCCGTTAAAGCAGTTTCCATTAATTACGATAGTTCTACACAGGTTTCTAGAGAAGGCAATATTCAGGTCATTACAAAGACTACAGTTTCTGACTGGCTGTTCATGCTTTTTTGCCTGCATCTGATCGATGCAGTATCTCATCCAACATGGATCCATAGACTGACAAGTGTTTAACCACTTCTAAATTCTAATTGTACATAGATATGATCGTGCCTTTATGCCTTATTGGATTAGGATACATATTGAAAACACAAAATGTAATCTCTTAAAGTCTTGTACCCTGTTGATTTACCAGAATACCTCTATGTATCCAGGTAGTGCTACAAACGTACTGAATGTACTTTTGACCTGATGCATGAATGATATTTGCAGTACGACAGTCATGCCTTAAGGGCAGGACGAGCAGATGATTTACCAGTTGATGAGGTACTATCAGATGTATTTGCACCAAAACCGGTACTGTCAGATGTATTTGCACCAAATCCCGACTTTGAAGCAGCCCCATTTTGAGTTACCTTATAGACATTAAAAAAACTATTGAAGTACGATTGTTATATGACACCATATTCTCAGATAATAGCTCTACCGACTCACCTGATCAACAGTTACTGAAGCGGTCTCATTTGATTCTTTATAATTTTCGAAAGCACCCTTTTGGAATGTTTCATCGGGAGATATGTCAATAAAAGCTGCAGAGAAGTTCCATTAATAGATATAATATCATAACCAGCAAACCTAAATATCTTTGTAAGAGTAATACGAAATGCATCACTATCCCAAAGTGGTACTAACTTGGGAAATAAGAGAGAGGATGAGCATCCTTATAACTATGGTACAAACAAAAGTGAACTCCCCTGACATCATTAATTCCTTTTATGGACCATTTCTCGATTTGTGTGTGACATCCTTGCGCTGGCAGGGCCATGATAATCTTCTCTATATTTGTTCCAATTTTATCGGATGTCCCCACTACAATTGAACTCATGTATCCATTTCTACTGTCCCACAATGGATGTTAGCATTTAAGAAAAGCTGTCAGGAAAAGGATACAGTTGCAAAACCTGCTTTGTTTCCACAAAGCATTCTGCTCCTTTTCTTTTCCTTTTTTTTTTTCTGAAGAGGTGGTTAATCTGGGATATCAGTGGAGTCTAAAATTTGGTTCTGGTGACGGACTGTTGACAAATGCAGGCCAGAAATCTTTTGATTATTGAGGCATTTATCAAAAAAAAAAATCATGATTGAGGCACAGATAAAAGAAGTTGTTAAACTGATTTAATTTAAGCTCGAAGAAATGGAAAAGGAACCTTTTTCCTCTAGCTCATTCCTTTTACGCTTTAATGTAGAGCTTTTCCCCAATCCAGCATTCCCCTGCTTGCCTCTTGTCAGCAACGGACTCTAGTAATTTCATGAGGGGGTTAGGTTTCTACAGGAGGGGGTGATAAGGGCTTAGGGTTTGTACACTTGCAGAACCCCAGCAAAGCTGGCAAAACGGGGTGATGTGGATGAATTCTCATTTAGAAGATCAGAAGTTCACGTAATGACCACATCATGGTACTCCAGATTCTTGAGCTGTAGATGGTTGAGGGGTAGTGTTTGTTGCTGACAACTCCAAAACCAGAAACGAAGTTGAAAACTTTTCTGGTATGGAATCGTAGTCTATAATATAATTAGAATTATGATTTAAGCTTACCCATTAACTAGTGATGTTTTTAATATCAATGGCTAATTGCTGGTTAATTTTAAAATTTAGACGATAACTTGCTAATTTAAGATAGTAATAGTGGCCTCACTGATTTACTCCAATATCTTTCAGGTTAATGAGACAAATCTAAGTTAAGGTTGATCAAAGCTTGAAACATACAAGGCTTTGAACGCACAAGGCTTTTTAAGGGTAAGTGTCAAAAGAGGCATTCGATGAACCTGCCTTGTAGCTAGAACTGCTTTTTGTTCTATATAAAAAAAAAAAGCAAAAGCTAGAAGTAACTATCAATTATATTACCATTTTTCTTTGGTACCCTTTCAGCTTCTGTATCATTCTTCTTGACATTTACAGCTGGAGGTTCCTCCACTTTGGTTGCGGACACATCAACAGTAACCGGCTGAGATGCAAATGAAGCTGATGATGCAGGTGGTGGAGGTGATGAACTAGCTGCACCTGACATTGGAGGTGGTGGTGGGAACGGAAAAGGTGACCCAGGTGAAAAAGCAGTGTTACTAAATGGACTATTCTGGTTATTATTCATTTGCCCCATCATTGTTTTGAATGCTTGCTGCATTGCGTACTTCTGGAGGAATATGCAGGAGTAGTTAGACATATATGAAAGATCTCGTTTTATCGAATTTCTATAGCTAAACCAACGAAAAAGGGTTTCCTTTGAGCAACGGCAAAGTTATCTCCGTGTGACTCTTAGGTCACGGGTTCAAGCTGTGGAATCAGCCACGGGTGCTTGCATTAGGGTAGGTTGCCTACCTCACACCCTCTTTAGGTGCAGTTCTTCCCCGGACCCTGCGTAAACGCGGGATGCTTCATGCACCGGGTTGCTCTTTTTTTCTATAGCTAAACCAACTACAACATCTGACATTTGAAGAATCTGAGAGTAGTTTAAACACTATTTTCCGCCATAAAGAATAAGAGAGCAACCACCGGATTTATGTTTACCTGAGCAAGTATTGTATATACAATCCGGTTTTGACTCATTAGCAGGAATAATTTAGTTGTTTAAAATGAGGAAAATGCCATGCTACTTATCTTAAAGCTCACAGATACAAGAACAAAATCAACTAAATGAAACAGCAAGAGTTAGGACTCTCAAACAAAAAGACAAGTATAGTGACATAGCTAGAAAAATAATTAAGGATATTATTGGCCTTCCAAAACCAGATTTGAAATTATTTGCAAGAGACGGAACATGGTTTGAATTACTTGCAAAGCATGAAACTGACATGTAAATTGCAGGCACCATCAACTTACGCATAGTTCCCATTCTTTTCTTGCTTATATGCTTTTTGGCCCTTTTTTCTTAACATGTGGTTAATTCTATAACACATTATTGCTCAGAAGGTATGTCCCATCATGTCCATGTCAGATTATCGACAAGTTACGTGCATATTTGCATCTAAAGGCTAAACTCTCTAGCTGTCACTCTGTTAGTAGGGCCATAAGAAATAAGAGAATTAGACAAGCATCAAATCCATGCAAATTTTAATTAAAAAGTACTTGCCTTTAGGTATGAAGCCACCTGCAATATATTTCAAAAAATCCAGTAAAGAGTTAGTAAAACAAAACAAAATGAAAAAACAAGGGTGCAACAAATAAAATCAAGAGAATTATCCTTCCCACCCATGAGAAAAGTGCTGAGAGCCCAACACCAACTCCAATCCAAAAAAGAGGAGACCCACTGTAGACACAAAAAAACAACAATGAATAAGTAACAAATCAAAAGATATTAATTATCAATGCAGATGCAAACAGTATAAGAAGAACGTGTAAAGCAAGAAACTGATAGGCAAAGTTGTAGACAAGATAAAACATATCAAATGGGGAATAATACAAATTATTACACTTGAGACGATGGTGATGGAGCTGAAAATTGTGGATTTACACCAACTGAAGAGGTCTGCTGGCCACCTGAAGTTGTGCTAGCAAAACAATCTCTCCCTATTTTTTCTGGCACTGCATAGAATCAGTACAAAGGGAGGTTAAGGCTTAAGAAGTAGCAGAATTAATAACAAGAATATAACATTAAAAAGTCCCAACAATAGTAAGCCCCCGTTTGGCCATAAATTTTGTCAAGTTTTTTCCAAATTGTTTTTGGCAAAACATGTTTGTTTATAGATTTTATCCATATTTTGGCAGTTTTTGAAAACAAAATTTCCAAATCCCAAAACTAGATCTAAAGCTGTTTTTGGCCCAAAATATTATTGTTTGATTTTTTAACAATTTTAAAAATTACCCCAAAATTTTGTATTTTATAAAAAAAACACCATCTATTATGACCCAACTAATCCACCAGCTAATTACTATCATTTTCTTTTGGACTGATGGATCTTGTAATATTATTGCAATTTGACGAATTATTGTGGTTGGTAATTGTGTTATTAGCATTTGATATTAAAATATCAGGTTATGGTTTTAGGATAGTGTATTATGTAGTTCATTATAAAAATGATAATTTTGTGCCAAACTTATCTACGTTCAGGACTATGGTTTGGGATAATGATAATGAATGGCATCAATGAATGTTCTGCATATACAGGATAAGCAAGTTTGTTTGTTGGGTATTGTTGGGTATTTTTGATAGTTTTTAGAACTTATTGGTATAAGTAACATTTCATGTTTTTTCAAAAAAACAAAGTGAAATATGTTCTGAAAAATTATGTCCAAACAGATTTTCATCTTCAAACCAAACTTCACCCAAATCAGATTTTTTAAAACAAATTTGGGAATCTATGGCCAAACACTAGCTAAGAAACTTGGGACAAGAGAAGTGACTGTCCCTTCCAGGTGATACCCCTTGAATTATTCTTCACGATATAGCAGTTCTATGCATAGTATGTCTGTTTCCAACAACAAGCTCTTTTTTATTTGGTCGTCTAGCCAGATATAAAGCATATCAAAGTTGTAGCAGCAACAACCTCTGAGAAATTTCACATTACCCATAGAAACTTGATGCCAATGAGCTTAAGCGCAATAACCATCTTGTAATATATTTTAAAACAAATGTCTTATTGGAAAATTTGATCTGGCAATTGAATCGGGCCATCAGTAACTTTTTCTCTGACAGAAAAAGATATCACATACTGGAATCATTCTTTCAACAAGTAAAACCCATCCAAATTTCAAAATGCATGTTTCTTAAAACCCTAAAAGCGTTTTCTAAATAGGTTTGAAAAATACAAATGTAAAAAAGCTAAGATGAAAATACCGAAGAAAAGAAAGAAAAATATTATCTGATGTCAATATTTTCCTTTTCTTTTCTTCGGTATTTTATTTTTCAAACCTGTTTTGGAAATGCTTTTCTTGTGCCGAGGGTCTATCGGAAACAACCTCTCTACCTCAAACGAGGTAGGGGTAAGGCCTGTGTACACCCCACCCACTGGGTATGTTGTTGTTGTTGAATGGAACATTAGCTTGTTTGAGAGTTATAACCACATTTGATCTCTTAAATAAAGTTACTAGACAAATAAGATGCTCTACTTGTGATACTTTAGAGGACACTTTTATCTTTAGACCTTTTCTCCTTTTCCTTTTTCTCCCTTTATCCAAGTGATGTGTATGCATTGGATAGACTATTGGAGCGCTCTGTTCTTGCGTGCCTAGTTCAAGCCCTAAAGGCATGATTTCATAAGGTATATTATTACAGCAGCATAATTTAAGCCCTATGATTTTAATGATGACAACAATCTTTACCTGGAAAAGGATATGTCTGTCACTAAGAAGTTAAGTTTTGAATGCAGGCACGAAAATATGCAAGTTAGATCAGGTGCAAATCAGTCAAGGAAAATCAACAACAGGCTGAAAAACAAGTCGCGTACAAGAAAACTAAGCTATGATTGATGGAAGAAAATGATTTTCTAGAAGGCGACCAAATTATTCCTCCAATGGAAAGCGAGATTCAGCAGTCGTGTTTCAAGAACACAATTCACCAATCACCCCCACCCCTTGAGTTTTCACACAAAACTCGAGAGTGAGTTTTCACCAATTTAGGAGAATTGAAATAATGGAAACAGCTCGAGAATGAGTTATCACCAATTACGGGAAAATGATGCAGAAACAACTCAAAATAGGAAAATCTTTCCTCCTAGAGATGTGAGTCTCGAGGTTTCACCAATTACGGGAAAATGATGCAGAAACAACTCAAAATAGGAAAATCTTTCCTCCTAGAGATGTGAGTCTCGAGGTTTCACCAATTACGGGAAAATGATGCAGAAACAACTCAAAATAGGAAAATCTTTCCTCCTAGAGATGTGAGTCTCGAGGTTTCACCAATTACGGGAAAATGATGCAGAAACAACTCAAAATAGGAAAATCTTTCCTCCTAGAGATGTGAGTCTCGAGGTTTCACCAATTACGGGAAAATGATGCAGAAACAACTCAAAATAGGAAAATCTTTCCTCCTAGAGATGTGAGTCTCGAGGTTTCACCAATTACGGGAAAATGATGCAGAAACAACTCAAAATAGGAAAATCTTTCCTCCTAGAGATGTGAGTCTCGAGGTTTCACCAATTACGGGAAAATGATGCAGAAACAACTCAAAATAGGAAAATCTTTCCTCCTAGAGATGTGAGTCTCGAGGTTTCACCAATTACGGGAAAATGATGCAGAAACAACTCAAAATAGGAAAATCTTTCCTCCTAGAGATGTGAGTCTCGAGGTTTCACCAATTACGGGAAAATGATGCAGAAACAACTCAAAATAGGAAAATCTTTCCTCCTAGAGATGTGAGCTTTTAGCCATATTTTTATAGTTTAGGTTGAGATTTATGTACTGTTTCTTTTTTACAGGCTACTCTGAGGCTTAGAATATTTATATCGGCAATTAGGTGTTCTGCAGTAAAATTGCATGTAATCTAGCCAATTCGACTATATGTGAAGTCCAACTTGTCTTAAAAATCAACTTACAACAGTTTCTTATCCTGTTAACAATTCTAAAATATGGGGAAGCTGGAAACTTAGATACCTATGTAATCTTTCTGGTCAAATGAATTATAATAGGACACATGTGAGCTTCAGATAAACATACACATACACACAAACATCTGGGTAATGAACTTCTACTAAAAGAATCAATTTTTAGACAAAAAGATATCAGAATTATGCAGTTTCAAGTTATTGAATAAACCAAAAAAGTACCTCACAATACCAAAATTTCAAAAGGTTATCTTCAAAGACAGCTCCACTTCTACTATAAGTTGCAATAAGTCTTCAGATAAACACATATATACACACAAAAAATCACTAAAAAATCAATTTTTTACATGAGTAGAAATTAAAATTGTGCATCTCCCAACCATTAAATCACCCCGAAAAAAACTCATAATACCAAAATTTCAAATAATTAACTTCAAAGACAGCTCCTTTTGGGTAATGAACTTCTAGTCTAAAAGATGAAATAAAGCTTCAAATAAACACAGAATATATAAAGGACATTGAGGACTAGTATAAAGAAGGAGTATAAATTACCAATCTTTTTGGTGAGTCTTGGACCCTGAAAACAAGAGACAACTTCAAAACAAGTAGTGGGTCTGACAATTCTTGCATTCTTTGAGGGTCTTTTGGGTAGATGAGGAAGACCAAAGAAGGGTTTGCTGGTAATTACTGAATTCCTTGGGTTTGAAGAGAGACCCAATACCATTTTCGGTGATGAAACTATTCCTATGTTCTCCATCACCTTGAAAAAATACTGAATAATAATTTGCTGCTACTTCAGCTTATTACTATAGAGAAGGAGAGCAGAAGTGCAAAAGGGTTTCTCCTATTTGGCTTATTTTTGGAGGTTCCCGAAGAAGAGAGAGACAGTGAAGTGAGATATCGGCAGGCAGAAGAACAGTGTTAAGAATTGAAAACGGAGCGGGTTATATGGATAGGTTTTGCAGCTTCTTTTTGCCCCACCCGTGTATAAGGCTTTCTTTTGGACGTCAAAGTAGTAGTCAAAGCTAAGAGATATCGAGAACTAAGAGGGTCGCGAAAATAACACAGTATAATCGCCGTAAAAATAATAGTCAAAAAATATATAAAATTTATATATTTTATATATATATATATATATATATATATACATTATGTATATTATATATAAAAATTATACAAATTTTATATATTTTTTCGCCTACCAGATATAAATAATTTCTGATACGGACTAAAAGTGATAATACCCCTAAGGGGTCGAAGAATAAGGGAAAATAATTTTGGATTAAAAATTAGTAGTATTGCTTTATATCTTGTTTGATTACTGTTTTTGAGATAAGTTATTCCAATATTAAAAATAGTACTAGGATAACTTATACTTGCCAAATGTTGGAACATCAATTCAGGATAAGTTATCCTAGGATAAAGCAGTAACATTGATAATCTTACGATTAATACAACATATCAAACAGTCAATAATAAATAATATCAGAACAATTAATACCAGCATAACTAGCTAATCTCAACATAACTAATCATAGCATAACTTGTCTTCAAACCAAACGGCCCCTAAAAGTTAATAAGTTTATTCATCTTGTGATTAATGTGTGAGTAATAATATTTACAGAAAAGGGTCAAATATACCCCTCTGTTTTATTGTACCCTGCATTTTATAAATATACTAATAATAAAACGGAGGGTAAGTTTAAACAATTTTTGATAGTAGAAGGTATACTTAACCCCTTTCCGTGATATTTTATGAATGAGAAACATGCATGCCTTGAGTTATGTTGAAACCCTTGTTAGGTTGATTATTTCCATAAATTGAAAGAAAACCCTAGATCGGGTGAGATGAGAGAAAATAAGAAGAATGTTTTTATTTCATCATTTGTATAAAATGAATCTATTACCAAAATTAATAAATCACCCATGCTATAAAAATGTGCCTAATATACTAATGGGCCAGCTGTTCATATTGGGCTCATTACTACTTATCAACCATTGGGCCTCTCTTCATATGTGCTCTATTCAGCTCAACACCCCCACTCAAGCTTGAGGGTGTTTGACACCCCAAGGTTGCCAAGCAGATGATGATGAGTGGTGCCTGGAAGGGATTTAGTGAGAATGTCAGCAAGTTGAGAAGAAGAAGAAACATGATGTAAAGTGATGAGACCAGATTGTAGGCTATGCCAAACATAGTGACAATCAACTTTAATGTGTTTAGTGTGTTCATGTAATACTGGATTCTTGGCTATATGCAAAGCAGCTTGGCTATCACAAAACACAAGAACAAGACTGGAAATAACCAACCCAAGATCAGCCAGCAGTCGAACAAGCCATGAAATCTGAGCAACCACTTTGCGTAGAGCTCTATACTGTGTCTCAGCAGATGAGAGAGATATAGTAGGTTGTTTCTTGCTTTTCCAAGAGATAGGACAACCCCCTAAGGTAATGTAATACCCAGTGACAGACCTTCGAGTCTGGGCACAAGTGGCCCAGTCAGAATCAGAGTAAGCTAGGAGAGAAATATCAGTAGACTTAGGAAGGAAAATACCCAAATCAGGAGCATTCATCAGATACCTCAAAACATGTATAGCAGCCAGCATGTGAGGAACTTGAGGAGCTTGAAGAAACTAACTAAGGTGTTGGACTAAGTATGCAATATCAGGCCTTGTATGGCATAAGAAATTGAGCTTGCCCACAATCCTTCTGTAGATGCTAGGATCAGAAATGGGCTCCCCCGTATCAGAAGATAGTTTGATGGAATGATCAAGAGGAGTATTGACATGAGTGAAATGATCACAGTGAAACTCCTCCAATAGATCATTTGTAAAATTGTGTTGACACATCAAGAAACCTTAGGGAGAACTTCCAAACCCAAGAAATAGTGAACACAACCTAAGTCTTTGATTTTGAAAGTAGCATCTAGAAAAGCCTTAGGAGCATCCAATTCAGAAATATCATCTCCTGCCAATAAGATGTCATATACATACACTGCTAAGACTATCAAGGAGACACCAGAGGACTTTGTGAACAGTGAATAATCATTTTTGCTGGAAATATAACCTCTGGAACACAAGGCTTCAGACAATTTAGAGAACCACTATCTGGAGGCCTGTTTGAGGCCATAGAGAGACTTCTTGAGTTTGCAAACTAGTGGAGAAGGGGAGGAAGAATGACCAGGAACCACTAGACTAGGAGGCAGCCTCATATAAACTTCTTCATGGAGATGACCATGAAGAAAAATATTGTTGACATCTAGTTGATAAACAGTCCACCCTTTTTTTAGCAGCAAGAGAGAGTGGGCACTTGATAGTGGTGAATTTAACAACTGAAGAAAAAGTCTCATTATAATCTATCCCTTCCTTTTGTGTGTCACCCCTTATGACTAATCTGGCTTTGTATATTTTAACAGTCCCATCAGATTTCTGTTTAATCTTGTGCACCCACTTACAAGGAATGGATTTCTTGTGAGGAGGGAGAGGAACAATATCCCAAGTGTGGTTAGCTTCAAGAGCTTGGAAATCTTTTAGCATGACTGATTGCCAAGTAGGATGTGAGGCAGCATGTTGATAATATTGAGGTTCCTGCAGCTGTAGCTCAGTAGTGAAAACCTTGGAATTTATAGAGATAGGGTTGGCAGAAAGAACAGAAGAACAGACATAATCTGGCAAGTAGGAAGGAGAGTTGGAAACCCTGGTAGAATGCCTAACAAGCAAGGTGTTAGAAGGAGGAACATGAGCATTGAGAGGAGGAGAGACAGAGGAAGAAACAGGTATAGCAAGTGGTTCTTGATGGTGGGAGGAACAAGTAGAAGGATCAGGATGTGATTCTTGAGGTACAACAGAAATATCATCAGGAGAAGTTGGTAAAGGAGCAGTGATAGTGAAATGAAGGAGGATCTTCAAAGGAATCAGAAGAAGAAGGGAAAACAAAAGAAGATGGGGTAGAGGAATAGGGAAAGATGTGTTCATAGAAAACTACATCTCTGGAAAAAAATACATAATGAGTAGAGAGATTAAGCAATTTATATCCCTTTTTCCCAAAGGGATAGCCCAGGAAAACACAAGCAACAGCCCTAGACTGAAATTTGTCTCTTCCAGATTTATGGGTAGTTGCAAAACAAAGATAGGTGATCATATGTAGGAGGAGTTCCATGCAGTTTTTCAAAAGGAGTAGCATTAGTCAAAACAGATGAAGGTAGTCTAGTGACAATGTAGGTTGCAGTTAACACGCATTCACCCCAATATTTGATAGGGAGTTTAGATTGAAATAAAAGGGCTCTGAAAGTTTCCAAAAGATGTTTGTGTTTCCTTTCAATCACACCATTTTGTTGTGGGTGTGAGGTATAGTGGTTTGGTGTAAAATGCCATTATCAACAAAGAATGATATAGCCTCTGAACTACTACCAAATTCAAAAGCATTGTCTGATCTAAAAGATTGAATAAAAGACCTAAAATGGACTTTAACCATCATAGTGAAAGCTTTGATTACAGAAAAGGCGTTGCCTTTGGAAGAAAATAAGTGTGTCCAGGTGACTCTAGTAAAATCACCAACCAAAGTAATGAAATATCTGAAACCATTATATGTATTAGTGTGGTAAGGTCCCCATATATCTATATGGACTAACTGGAAAGGTACAATTATCATAGAAAGGTAGTCGTTGTTGCCTAGCCATAGGACAAATAGAACATACAAATGATTGTTTAGAAGATACTTGAGTAGATAAACATGGAATAGATTTCAGCTTATGAAATGGCATATGGCCTAACCTTTGATGCCAAAATAGATCCATTTTATTGATAGTACTAGATGAATTACAAGTAGAGCTGGGAAAACAAGGGATAACCTTTGCTGTAGATGAATTACAAACAGTAGAACAAGAAGCATTAGAAGAAAATGAAGGGGTAACCATATCAGGTAGCAGAAAATAGAGCCTATGAGCAGTTTTACCAATTTCCAATGGCCTCTTCAGAGAAGGGCCCTGTAAAAAACAAGAGAAACTGCTGAAGATTGCTAGACCTTTCAATTGACAAATGAGTTGATGTACTGAAATTAAATTGAATTGAAAAGAAGGAACCAAAAGAACATTGTGTAAAGTTATATCATGCCTAAGATGCAGGGATCCAGTAGAAATAACTTTCACTTTATACCTATTTGGTAAGGTGATTAAGTAAGGAGAAGGTAAAGGTTTAATATTGTGTAAAAACTATTTGTGAGGGGTTATATGATTTGTGGCACCTGAATCTAAAATTCAAGAAATTATTCCTAACCGAGCAGACAAAGAATGCATAACAGAATTTACTGCAAAAAACTGATTTACAGGGAGATTGCACACACCTGCAAAGTTGGCAAAACCAATATTTTCTCCGGGAGAAGTGAACTGAGGATAACCAGAAGAAATATTTGCTTGTTGGAAGAGAGTCATGAGATGTTCATATTACTCTTTGTTGAATTCATAAGTAGAGTCTGAAGAATTGTTGCTAGTGCCAGTAGCAATCAAGTTTCTTGGAGAAGAATCCCCCACTTGAACACATGCAGCAAACCTCTTGGACTTAGTGAACTTGAAATCAGCTGGAAACCCATGGAGTCTATAGCATTTTTCTATACTATGCCCAGGCTTCTTGCAATATTTGCAAGTTACAGGAGAAGTAGACTTCTTAGACTCAAAATTTACCATCTGATTATATGGCATATTGGTGGAAGAAGATATGCCAGATGAAGCAGAGAATGAGGCTGTTGAATCAGCTGAAAACCCAGGAGCTATGGACTTAGCTTCCTTTTGATTTTCATCTTGTTGTAAAAGTGAATAAGCTTTGATGATGCTTGGATAAAGAGACATCATTAAAATACTACTTTTGACTGTGGAGTAGGACTCATTTAACCCACTGAGAAACTGAAACAGGTGTTGGTCCTCAATGAATTTAGGAAGTGCACCACATGAACATGTTGGTCCAACATAGGCAGAATTGAGCTCATCCCAGAGACTACTCATTCTGGTAAAGTAACTAGCTATATCAGATGTCCCTTGATAGGTACTACTAATTTTTCTCTGATTTTGGATATACTTGGTACCATTTGACTGACCATACCTATCATTTATGCCTCTCCAGACTTCATTAGCAGTGTTGAAACACATAACGCTCAGAGCAATTTCTCTAGTCAAGGAGTTAGTAATTCAAGCCTTGACCATATTATTGCAACGCTCCCAAAAAGGATAATAAGAAGAATTAGGTTGAGGTTGAAGTATCCTATCAGTTACCAACCCTAACTTGTTTTTAGCTGAGAAAGAGGTCAACATACTGCTACGCCAAATAACGAAGCCAGTTCCATTAAATCCATAGCAGAATCACGGTAAATTTATCTATTGTCTATTTGCAGTTAATGTTTAGTTAATTAATCATAATTCATACATGATCAATTGAGACGAGAATATAGATAAACTAATGATGACAAATAATAAACTTGTATATAAAAGATATTGATATGCATGCATTATATAAATTAATTACGCGTGGGTAAATTTCAACCCCAAACCTCAAGTCCCTAATGATTCAATTGATGGTGCGTGTCATTCATTAATGGGAGTACTTGTTACCGTTTGTTTGGCTTCTTTTTTTTTCGTTTTCCGCTCGGTGTCCAGTATCCACATTGGGGTCCGACTAAATTTGGATCCGCACCGGAAAGTTCCACATTGGGGTAAAGCGCTCCCTAACAAAAGGTGACTCCATAATTAGGACTCAAACCTGAGACCTCTGATTAAGAATGAAGGAGTACTTACCACTCCGCCACAATCTACGTTGGTTGTTTGGCTTTATTTGTTAACAAATGTGTCAATTGTCCATTCTTAATGACTTCCACCACAATTCCAAACGAAGGGAGTAGCAGATTTATTAACTTAAGGGGGCTAAGAAGTGTACAACTTCAGTCATATTATTGTTCAATCTGGAAGTGTTTGATATTTTTAACTCTTAATTGGTTAAAGGAGGGTCGACTAGTAAATAGTAAAACTCATGTGCAGTCAGTTGAAAAGTAGTTAATTAGATTAGCAGGCGATATTTATTTGAAAGGAAGGGAAATAGATT
Source organism: Nicotiana otophora (assembly GCA_000715115.1). Classification (NCBI taxonomy): domain Eukaryota; kingdom Viridiplantae; phylum Streptophyta; class Magnoliopsida; order Solanales; family Solanaceae; genus Nicotiana; species Nicotiana otophora. The sequence continues at coordinate 271,751 of AWOL01S0021603.1, read as the reverse complement.
ATTTTGCCTTTGTATTGCTCAATATGACAGAAATGAAGATCCCTCTTCCTTGCTGTCTACATATTCTTCTCTGAGTTTCTGTTTAAATTGAGTGAAATCCATTTACATGTGCTAGAATTGATCATTGAATTGCTAGATTAGCTCAAATTAACATAACTACTACCAGAAAATTACGACTTGAGCTTTTGAGAAGTAGCATTCGTGAAAAAATATGAATAGAACTTAACAATTAGAAGATCAATCCAAGAACGAAAAAGAAACAGATCAAATATATTTGATACTACTTCCCAATTATGACTACATTTGCATTATTTTCATCACTTTTCACTACTTTCTTGGTACAAAAGACCAAGCATGTTAATTATAAATCACACCCCATGATTTATTACGATTACAAGAAATGATTTATTAGGATTACAAGAAATACATTTTGATTGATTCACAAAGTATTCTGTATTCCGAGGGATGTTTTCTAATATAAGTTATCAAAGCCATTAGAGCTCCTCGGAGAAGAGTTTTTTCCTTCTTCTTTGGTCTCAATGGCGACAACTTTAGGACCCTTAATTTTGTCAGGAGACAACTTAGCAAAAGAAATAGTTAGCACCCCATTCTCAAGCTTAGCTTTGAGAGTATCAATATCAGCATTTTCGGGCAGACGGAACTGCCTCCAAAACTTCCCGTAGCTCCTTTCAACACAGTGCCAATGATCATCTTTTTTCTCTTCTTCTTTCTTCCTCTCTCCACTCACCCTCAACACCCTATTTTCCTCCACCTCTATCTTTATCTCTTCTTTCTTTAAACCTGGAACGTCTACTGTTACCACGTGTCCCTCATGCGTTTCTTTCCAGTCTACTTTTGCAACGGACAGAGTCTCGTCTCTGGTTTCTAGTCCTAAGGGTATCTGTTCCAACATTCTGAATGGATCAAGAAATGTTTCACTTAGTAGACTACTGGGAGTATTGGCCATTTGGTCCAAGAATAATGGTAGAATTGATCCTTCTGAAACTAATGCCACTTGCAATATGCAGCCAACTGAAAATATAAAAAATGGAATATTATTTTTGCTGAGCCTCATCCTTGCAAGCTTTGACGATCTTCTTCGTTTTCTTTCTCTTTTTGTGTTTGGTTCTGTTATGTGGTAGATGATATTAATATCAACTGGCTAGCTAGTTTGTTTGACTGGGACGAGCTAACGGGTTTAATGGTGCATTATATATATAGAGAAAAGATTTATGAGGATAGAGAGAGGGGTACAGTTTTAAAAATCTTGAAAGTTCCGAAATTGTTGAGAGAGTTCTTTGTGCAAGAAACTTAGGAAGAGGAAGGGGACATATCTTTCGAGTTTCGAGAGGCTTCTTCAGATGTGTCTACTAAAAAAGGTTCATGTAGAATTTTATGACTAAACAATCCACAAACAAAGACGTCACAATAACGAATGATTAATCTTATAATTAAATTTAATATGAGTTTATCTAATATTTGGTTGAGATAAAATTACGATATAACTAATTTCGAAATTAGTTATTTTGAAATTTTAATATTATTTTGATCCATATGAAAGGGTAGAATAATAATCACCGAATTAGTAATCTCGAATAATTAATTCTAAAATAATTTGTTTCCCAAGAAAACGACCCTTCAAGTTGCATCTTAACATTATTGATATTCCTAGTAAATGTGTTGGTTTCTCCCTTCAGAAAGATTTTTTATATATAAGAATTTAGAGCTTAGAAGTTACTTACTAGAGATATATTTTGGACAAAAGGCCCCCGAGACACTATTTTTTGGACCCCTCTTTATTTTTTATTTAAGTTTTGCCCAGAAAAATGTTAAGCGGGGATTTAAGTTTGATCGGGGGCTATTTTGAATTTTTTAAAACTTCTAGGGTAAACTTAAAATTCAAGAAATAAATCAAAATGTTATAAGAAAAATCAAATTATGGTGGATGTCTACTCTTCCTTCATGATTTTCATCTCAAATGCTTAATGACATATTCAATGACATATTTTTATTCACTTTTCATGCCTATATAAAGGCCTTGTAATAGATAGGAAAATACACACAATTTAAAAAGAAATAAGAATCTCTCCCCTCTTTCTGTGTATATCTCTTAGCTTGTTTTCCTTGTTCTATATTGTTACTTTGAGCTATATTTCATAACGTTTTAATTCGTATTGTGGAGTTATTTATTATTTTGCTTAATCGAAAGAGGAACTTGATAGTGAATTTCTTTACATCTTATGCTCTAATTTAAATTAGTGATTCAAGTAGGTAATCGAAAGAGCCTCTTGAATTATTAATCTAACTACAAAATAGGAAAATATTCATGAGAAGTTACCCTTTAGATCATAACCACCATTTTATTGTTACAATTGTTTACCGTACTCCAATTGGATTTACACGTTATCAGCACGAAGTCTCTAACCTCAAGGTTGGATTCCACTTCTGTGTTACAGTCACGTCTTTCTACTACAGCAACAAGTCCGAGACTTAAACCAGATAAGTTTATACCAATATTTGAAATAAGCAACGGTCTCATTATTAGAAAATTAGTATTTATGTGGCTGCTAAAGATGTCACCTTGTTAAATTTTCATGAATTAAATAATATGTGGCATGCGGTATACTAAATAATCTACAAAATTAAAATTATACTTTATTATGTATGCTTATGGTTTTACCTTATAATACGATTTTAGTATGCCTAGTATAATGATTATACATTAGTTTGCTGTCAAATATAATATAATAATAATACTACTCGTAACTATTTTATTTTAATAAGATAAAATATTAGTACAAGAAGTATGTACTACACCAAATTTTTCATTGATGATAGTTCTTATCAAATTAACATGTTGAATCATTTCTATGTGGAAAGCATATAGTAGTAGATAGTAGATAGAGATTTTTTTTAAGAGCATAATACTTAGTTTTCACAAAAGTGCATGGTAACTAGTAGTACTATATTATTCTATTTGATACATCATTTTTCTTTAATATTCTGGTCATATTACTTTCATTTTGAAGTAAGCTTATTGCATCAAAGACCACATGTGATTTTCAATATTATTTTGTATTTTCATGTATCTGTTTGACACTAATTACTTAGCTGATTTGAGTAAACGAAAATCTATTGTTGAGAATTATATCCAAATGACATTATGAAGAGTTTAACTCAAGAGGTAAGTATTTCCTTCGTATTTGAAATTGTTTTTGTCCTTTGCTATTAATGATATCAACTTCAATGGGTTCAAGTCGCAATGCACCATGAGGGTAAGACATCGGGATCAAGTCCTGATGCTCCATGATGATAAGAGTTGGGTTTGAGTCCCAATTCATTATGGCCTAACATGCCTTTATATTGGTAAGACATTAGGTTTGAGTCATACTATACCATATTGATGATATAATGATGACTAAAGAAAATAATATATTTTTCATGAAAAGGCATGAATATTGTCCCACTTGATTTGCTCCATTCTTAAAGTGAATGTGGTAGCGGCGTATAATAAGTCTAAATGAACACAAGTGATTGAATAATGAACGTGGGCATTCCAAAGATCAAAATAATAATAATCATCACTTGATTATAAAAGGAGAACAATAAGAGTTCTCAAAATAGTCCTTCAAAATGTGAAGAGAATGTTTACCATCAAATTGGTATGAAAAATAATAAAGCACATCGCTGATTATGATCCATTCCTTGAAGAGAATGTATTTTGTGATAAGCATTGAGAATGCATACCCATTCCTAAAGGTGAATGTGAAAATATGTGATAAAAGTAATGAATAAAGACATTGATTAGATGAATACCACACAACTCACCTTTAAGGAAGGTTTGAGTGAAATAAAGAGAATAAATATTTTTGTGTGGTTACATGAATATGTCATTGGTCACGTACATATGACACGTCAAAAAATATTTTGTTGTACCTTATAAAAGGTTATTAAAGGCAAAATTAAAGCAAGAAATAATTTTGCTTATGATGATTTTGACCATGACAATTTATTATGATATAATTTTCTCCGTGAAGGAGATATTTACCATATGAATGGTGTGACAAAAAATCTTGTAGTACAAAAGTTGTTAAGAGCTCCGAAAAATTAATTTGTTATTACCCGGATGAATAAAATTATTCACGACATTGATATTGTAAAGTCTCAAAAGAAACTTTTTGAGTTTCAAATGTATAAGTCAAAGTGGTTGGCATATTGAGACTATAAATGAAAGGAATATTGAATATCTTCATATTTCTATAATCATAACGGGTAAATATGAAAGATTACCCCATTTTCTTTCTATTTGTACTACACAAATATACGTATGATGATGGAATTATATGTTACAAGTAAACTAGAGATTTACTGAAACAAATATTAGTTGGCATGACCGGTTGACCATCTCGGTTCAATTATGATGCGAAAAATTAATTGAGAATTACATTGGCATATATTGAATAAATATAAGATTCTTCAAGAATTGTCTTGTGCTGCTTATTCTCATGATATACCAGTTAAAGTTGGGTTTGAATCTCTTGATTTCTGGAATGAATAAAAGGTGATAAATATATGGGCCCAATCACCCGCCATGTGGACCGTTTACTATTATATGATTTTAATAGATGCATCTATTCTATGGTCACATGTGCATTTGTTATCAATTTGCAGTTTGGCTTTTGCAATTGATTGCTCAAATTATTAGAGCACAATTCCAGAATATAAATTATGATGATTTATCTTGATAATACTGGTTTAAATCAAAGTTGGTTTAGCAGAAACTGTATGCCTCCAATTATAGCTAAACCATCAGTTATGAGAACAAAACTGCCAAAATAAAATTTGGTATGTGATGTATTATTTAATATACAACAACACTCGCATCTAGCCAAATTATGATAAGTTCTCCCTATCACAATCGGTTCAGGGTCAGGAACCAAATAATTTCCATCTAGAAATATGAATGTGCTATATGATTTAATTGTTCCACCACAATGCACAAGATGGATCCCCAAATAAGGCTAGAGATATGTGTTGGTGATCCCAACAATAGGGGGAGAAAATGGGCAGCTGAAAAGGTAATGCATGTAATGAATTATTATGAGTACATCTAGATCCTCGTACGAGAAAATGTGAACTTGAAGTTCAAGTGATAATTCATTTGCAAAATATTGCCAGGCGTATTTGCTGACCCAAAGCTAAATGTCATATTCAACTGCTAATGCTCTAAATAAAATAAAATTCATAATGAATAGAGTCTATGGCAAGCATAATAGACTAATCGGTTCCAAAGATAAAACTCCTTGAAGAATGAGAAGAGCAAATGCTCAAGATGGTCATAATAAGGAGGCAAGTGCTCTAGAAGAGTACCACGATATAACACTTCATAAAACCTCATGGGAGAGGCTCAGGTACATGAAAATAATGAGATAAAGAGATCTCAATAAGTTATGTCTTTATTGGGTAATAATAGAACCGATATAAAATGATCGTCGACGATATTGTTAATATAATGTAGCGCTCAATATTATTAATATTGACGAGGATCTTGAGCTCAAATCTTTTATGAAATTTGAACAGATAAATGATTGGCCAAATGAAAAATACGCAATGAAAATTGATTTCACCTGAAAAATATGAAGTTGGATAGATAGTCCCAGCACTTGAAAGTATAAAGCCAGTGGAGGTGTAAATGTGTTCTTGTGCGAAAAAAAGGTCAAGTCGATAGACATAAAGACGATTTGTGTCACAAGAAGATTTGTAAATATCCTGGTATTAATTATATAGAAACATGTTCTCCTGTGGTGGATGTAGTCATTTCAGATTTTAATCTGGCAATACATGAAAAACTTGATATGCATATAATGGAAATCATTGAAGGATTTAAATTGTTCTGAAACATATTAAGGTTTCCAAGAAATTTATTAAATAAAGCTTCAAAATCCTTATACGGATTGAAACAATCAGGGCGCATGTGGTATAATCGCCTGAGTGAGTACCTGTTGAAAGAAGGGTACAAGAATGATTAAATTTGTCCTTGTATATTTATAAAAAGATCTGGATCTAAATTTGTTATAATCACCATGTATGTTGATGATTTAAGTATCATTAGAACTCCTGGGGAGCTTCCTAAAGCAGTAGACTGTTTAAAGAAAGAATTTGAAATGAAAGATCTTGGAAAGACAAAATTTTGTCTTGGTCTACAAATTTAGTATATGAAAGATGAAATTTTTGTCCATCAATCAGCATACACTAAAACGATTTTAAAGCGATTCTATATGGATAAAGCACATCCATTGAGTACCCCGATAGTTGTGAGATCACTCGATATAAATAAAGATCCATTCTGACCTCATGAAAATAATGAAGAACTTCTTAGTCCCGAAGTACCATAGCTTAGTGCAATTGGTGCACTAATGTATCTTTCTAACATTACAAGGCCTGACATAACTTTTTCAGTTAATATCTTAATAAGATATAGCTCTGTTCCTACAAGGAGACATTGGAATGGAATCAAACACATATTGCGGTATCTAAAAGAGACTACCGATATGGGCTTATTTTATGGCAATGATTGCAATCCCGATCTTGTTGTTTATACCGATGCTGGGTATTTATCTGACCCACACAAGGCTCGATCTCAAACAAGCTATGTGTTTACATGTAGAGGCACTGCCATATCTTGGCGATCGACTAAGCAATTAATCGTGGCTACTTAATCTAATCATGCTAAGATAATTGCTATTCATGAAGCAAGTCGAGCATGTGTATGGTTGAGGTCTATAATACATCTTATTAGAGATAAATGTGATTTGAAGTGTGACAAACTATCCACAATTTTGTATGAAGACAATGCAGCATGCATAACCCAATTGAAGGGAGGATTCATAAAAGGAGATAGGACAAAACACATTTCACCAAAGTTATTTTTCACACATGATCTTCAAAAGAATGGTAATATCAATGTGAAACAGATTCGTTCAAGTGATAATATGGCTGATTTGTTCACCAAATCTCTACCGACGTCAACCTTCAAGAAACTAGTGTACAAGATTGGGATGCGAAGGCTCAAGGATGTGAATTGATGCTCTCATTAGGGGGAGTTAATACGCCTTGTACTCTTTTTCCCTTACAAGGTTTTGTCCCACTGGATTTTCCTTGAAGGTTTTTAACGAGGCAACCAAAAGACGTATTTATAAACATGTGTACTCGTTTTCCTTCACTAGAATTGTTTAGAGGGTTTTTCCTAATAAGGTTTTAACGAGGCACATTATCTATGGACATTCAAGGGGGAGTGTTATAAGAAAAATAAAATTATGGCGGATGTCTACTCTTCCTTCATGATTTTCATCTCAAATGCTTAATGACATATTCAATGACATATTTTTCTTCACTTTTTATGCCTATATAAAGGCTTTGTAATAGATAGGAAAATACACACAATTGAAGAAAAAATAAGAATCTCTCATCTCTTTCTCTCTATATCTCTTAGCTTGTTTTTCCTTGTTCTATATTGTTACTTTGAGCTATATTTTATAACACAAAACCAATTCTTCGCCTAAGCTTGAGCATTAATCGACAGCTTTTCCACTCTACTTCTTCATCTTCATCTTCATTGCCCACTTTTTGATTGCAAATTTGATTGATTTACTTGTTTCTTGTCTTTTAAAGTTTTAAAGTTAAACATTGTATTCATTATACGTGGAAGAACTTGAACTTGAAACTTGAAGAAGAAGAACAAAACTCCATTAAAGCTCATTTTGAAGCTTGGTTGGGAGATTGGATTTTGCAAAAATATTGTTTGTTTGGATCGGATATTGTTACAATAGATTGGGTCCATCTTGAAGAGCTTATCTCAATTTTGAGGGAGTTTGATGAAGATTTAAGATAGTTTTAGATGAAATTTCAGATTTGAACTTGAGGTCGAAGATGAAGAGTTCAGATTTATGTTTAACATCTATAATAGATCTTAAAAGTCTATAGTAAAATGGTTTTGAAATTTATTATAGATCACAACATATTTTCTAAAATTTATTATAAGCATATTTAGGTCGTTTAGTATAGACTAAGTTAAACTCGTTTTGTATAGACCGTTAAAATTTATTATAGACCTTAAACATAAATATAAAATGTTCATGTTAAACACTTAAACTTCAAGCTCAAATATGAAATTTCACCCGAAACCACCTTAAATCTTTTTCAAACTCTCTCAAATTTGAAATTTAGACCCCACAAAAGATCCCAACGAAACCCAATAACATCAACTCGAAATAGTTCATACTTTTTAAACACCCAGTTTTTAAGATTGAAGCTCAAGTTTCAACAGTGACTGCCATCGGAGGAATGGATTGAGGGAGAAAAATATATCTTTATATTTTTTTTATAAGGTAAAAAATACATCTTAATATCTTTTTTGGTTTAATTTTTATTATTTATTACTTTGGACTAAATCGTATTTTTTACAAATTTTGGGCCGGTTTCGAACATTTTATAATGGGAATTAGCTTAATTAGCACTAATTATAAAAGGAATTTAAATTTTAAAAAATTAAAACATGGGTTCAAATTCTTTAAAAAGACTTGTAAATGGTCCTCGTCCCAACATAACCCTATTTAATAAGCTTTTGGACACTATTTGAATTATTAGAAGTGGAAAAAAATAAGAATAGTTTAAAAAATTGTTTTTTTTTTGTCCAAAAAGAATTGTTAAATGTTGCGTGCCTTTTGGTTCTCAGTTAGTTTGGTCTAGAAGGTCTAATAGTAAACAAAATAAATTGGAGTAAATTATTTATTCATGCGTATATTTTACTTGGCAAAAATTACATGCGCTATTTTCTTAACCCATCCCTTGAAGAAAAATGATGTTTTCTACACCTATATATTCTTTACTTTTAAGCTTTTTATTCTTACTAGTCTTAAGATATGCGCGTGCGCGTGTATCTCGTTTCATAAGTATAAAATTTTAAAATTTATATAAATATTAAATTAAAATTTATATTTGAGTTATAAAATAAAAGTTGAAAAACTGTAAGTTTTCAAAAATGGTGTGATTGGTGATTCTATTTGGTTAACTCATAGAAAACTAAATTTGTCTCACAAAGGTCTTCCATCATATCGGTTAATATAATCTAGCTTAAAATTTGTTATATTTTTTGTTGTTTATTTTGTTAATTCTTTTTTGTATTTATCTTTCACTTCTATAAAACACATTTATGAAATTTTCTGTATATCATAATCTTAGATTTTCTTACTAGATTATTTTCATGTATAAAATAGCAAGTGCCTTAGTATTACTTACATTTTTTATACCAATTTGTTCTCCTAAAGTTATATCTTTGAAATATTTAGTTCTAAGCTTAAATATATTCTAATAAAGAAAATAAAACTGAAAATATGAAAAGTATATTTTAAATGGATCTACTTCAATAATTCTAATTTCAATTAGAGGTATCCCGAAAATAAATTAGGTTTACTTTAAGTCTAAGAGTGTGTTTGGTACGAAGGAAAATATTTTCCTAGAAAATATTTTCATGGAAAATGAGTGGTTTTATCGCTTATTTTCCCTAGTTTGGTTGGTGAGTGAAAAACTTTTTTCAGAAAATATTTTCTAGTGTTTGGTTAGAGACTAGAAATGTGATGACCCGATAGGTCATCTTATATTTTAAAACCTAATTCTGCATTATGAGGTCTCAAAAACCTCATCTTAGCCTTTTTCGATTTACGTGCGCAGTCAGGGTATTGACCCGGAAGGCTTATATGTTAAAAACTGATAAAAATAAGAATTTTTGCCTAAAAATATCAGTTGAGTTGACTTCAGACAATATTTTTGGTAAACGGACCCGGATCCATATTTTGACTGTCCCGGTGGGTCCATATCGAAATATGGGACCTGGGCGTATGCTCAGAATCGAATTCGGAGGTCCCTACATCGAGTTATGAATTTTTGATGAAAATTAAAAGTCTGAAAATTTAATTGTTTTAAGAATTGGTTGATGTTTGGCCTTGTTGATACCGGATCCGTATTTTGGTTCCGGAACCTGATATAGGTCCAATATAATATTTATGACTTATCTGTGAAATTTGGTGAGAAACAGAGTTGGTTTGACGTGATTCGGACGTCCGGTTGTGAAAATAGGAATTTTAAAGTGTTCTTGAGAATTTCATTTGATTTGGTGCTAAATTCGTAGTTCTAGGTGTTATTTTGGCGATTTCATCACGCGAGCAAGTTCGTATGATGTTTTTAGACTTGTGTGCATGTTTGGTTTGGAGCCCCGAGGGCCCGGGTGAGATTCGGATAGGCTACGGGATGTTCTGGACTTAGGAAAAATCTGGTTTCTGAAGTTTCAGTGCCTTCTGCTTTCCTTCTTCGCGTTCGCGAAGGCACTCTCGTGAACGCGTCATAGAAACTGGGCTGGCTGAATTTTGCTTCTTCACGAATGCGAAGGCTGGGTCGCGAACGCCGAGCGATGGGGACTTTACCCTTCGCGAACGCGACCAGCTCAACGCGAACGCGTAGTGATAGGGACCTGAGGGAGGGGGTCAGTCACTCTTCATCGCGAACGCGAGCAAGGACTCGCGAACGCGAAGACCAGGGGGGCGTAACCTTCACGAACTCGATAGGAGTTTCGCGATCGCGTAAGCTTGGCAAGCTCTGCTCTTCGCGAACACGACAGTGTCCTCGCTAACGCGATGAACACTGTCGCCCAGCTATTAAACAATCCCATTACAGGACTTAAGCCATTCTTTCAACTTTTCAAAAGCCAAACGACCTAGAGGCGATTCTCCCAAGCTAAATTCTTCCCCAAAGTGTTGGTAAGTGATTTTAAACCACTTTCTTTCAATTACCCATTACATTTCATGAGTTTTCAACCTAAAATCTAGGATTTTCATGGTGGAAATTGGGGGTTTGGGTAGAATTAGGGATTTTCGCATAGTTGAAATTTAGATCTCGAATTGAGGTCGAATTTCGAAATAAATTATATAATCGGGCTTGGGGGTGAATGGATTTTGGTCCGAACATCGGGTTTTGACCAAGCGGGTTCGGGGTCAATTTTAGACTTTTTGGGGGAAAGTTTGGGGAATCTAAATTTATGCATTGTAATTGATTTTTTTAGCAATATTTGATGTTATTGAGTCGTTTGTGGATAGATACGAGTGGTTCGGAGGTGAATTCTAGAGGAAAAGCGGTAATTGAGCATTGAGTGGCCTTTGGAGCGGGGTAAGTGTTGTGTCTAACCCTGACTTGAGGGAATGAGACTTGTTTGTCTATTTGCTACATGTTTAGATGTTGGGGAATAATGTATATATGAAGTGACGAGTACTTATGCATTATAGTCGGGTTAAAGCATGCGGGTGGGGGCTTGGTTTCTTGCAATTATATCTTCCATTGTTCATGTTATCCATGTTTAGACTAGTATTGTTAAATTGATCGTTCTTATCATGTTTACAAATTTTCTAGTGATAATTGAGTATTGATTTCGAAGATGAGGTTGGTATTGTGGAACCAAATGTTGAAGTAAGGTTTGTACTTGTTATTCTATCTCCCTGTTATTATTTGTTCATTGTATTATGGTAAGGGAGAGTGTTAATGCACGAAGGGTGATGCCGTGCCATATTGTGAGTGTTAATGCACGAAGGGTGATATCGTGCCATATTATGAGTGTTAATGCACGAAGGGTGATGCCGTTCCACGTTATGAGAGTTAATGCATGAAGGGTGATGCCGTGCTATATTATGAGTGTTAATGCATGAAGGGTGATGCCGTTCCACGTTATGAGAGTTAATGCACGAAAGGTGATGTCGTGCCGTATCTATTGATTTATATTGTGAGGCTGAGAGTAAAAGCACGAAGGGTGATGCCGTGCAATTTTCTTCATTGTGTTTAGTTATTTTTTATTGGTTAAAATCATGTTGACTGTTCTGGTTATCATTTCCGTTGTATCTCCTATATCCTGTGCCCCTTTAGCATGTTCCCCCTCCCAATAGTACATGTTTAGCTATTATTGTTGTTTTCTTGTACATATACTGTTATCTACTCAAGTTTATTATGTGGGTGTCTTGTCATAGCCTCGTCACTACTTCGTCGAGGTTAGACTCGACACTTACCAGTATATGGGGTCGGTTGTACTGATACTGCACTTTACACTTCTTGTGCAGATTTTGGTACCGGTCCTAGCTGATCGTGAGGCTTAGCAGCTTGGATTTGCTGTCAGGAGACCCAAGGTAGATCTGCTGGCGTCCGCAGACCCTGAAGTCTCTTCCTAGTTTTATCATTTACTGTTTCTTTACTTCAAAACTGTGTATTGTTTTTTCTTTTTAGACTCTGTTTGTAGTAAATCATAGTAGCTCGTGAGTTGTGACTACAGATCCGGGTGGTAGTAATTAATGCAGTTTTTATATTATTCCGCACTCATTATATTTCATCTTCGCTAATTTGCTGTTATTTACTAAATGGAAAAAGGATTGGTTTAATGATTCTCTAACGTTGGCTTGCCTAGCAAGTGAAATGTTAGGTGCCATCACGGTCCCGACGGTAGAAATTTCGAGTCGTGATAAGAAAATATTTTTTTATGCTACTCTCCTCACCCCCCTTCCCCTAAGTCCCCATGTTTCCTTGCCCCCCCTCCAAATACCCAAGTTTTCAGGACTCTATTTTTTTCAAGAATTTAATATATTTTTCTAAAAATTTACACAAATTCAAAGGAACTAATGTGCTGCTTTATTTTTTTACGCAAAAATAACGTTGAAGTTTGTGCTCCATAACTAAAAAGAAAATACTCTTTTTTGTTGAAAAAGAAAGTACTCTTTCTAAAACATGAAAATAAAGTACTCATTTTATTGAAATAAATGAAAATACTTTTTCTATATCATGAAACGAAAATACCCATTTTGTTGAAATAAAAAAAAAATACTTTTTTTACATTATGAAAAGAAAATAATTTTTTTGTTAAAATAAAATAAAATACTTTTTTTATGAAAAGAAAGTACTTTTTTTAAATGAAAAAAAAATACCTTTTGATATCATGTAAAAAAAAATACTCATTTGTTGAAATGCAAAAAAAATATCTATCTATAACATAAAAAGAAAGTAATATTAATAATATTTGTTGGCCCAAGTGAAGTTTGTTTTGATGATTGACAAAGGAACTCAAGTATGAACCAGGTTCATGCACAGTATACATAGACACGGGCAAATTCAAGGACAAAGCATACACGTAAAGGAGATAAGCTTAAGTGGTTATATCTGATATCTCCTGAACGAAAAGGTTGCATAAGTGATAAGGAGAAGGACTCCTTACTCGAGAGAACTCTATCCTAGATAAGGGATGAGTTAGAAGTTGAAGATAACTAGAACTCTTCCACCAAGGAAGAGTATAGCATTGGAACTCTAGTTATTTCCTATTCTACTAACTCTATAAATTGCAGGATGTTCTCATTTCGTATGTACACACAAACGCTGAAGTTAAACGTGAGTTGAGAGCAAAATAGCAAGGCATTTTGCAAACAACTCTTGTGTGATTCAAGTGTGCAAATCGGAAGCTACATGAACCGGATAGAAGAACCAGCTCCAAGTGTCTGTCTTTTATTCTAGTTTCATTGTAGCCGGTGTTTCAAGTTGTACCTTTTCGCTTTACCTAGAAGCAATTGTATTAGGTACTCCAAGTATTGTATTCAAGTTAGAGTTAGCTTGAAGTTGACGCAACAATTAGAGGCTGGTTGCCACAACGAGATTAGAGGTAATCCTTAGATTTACAACGAGTTTTGTAAATGCTGTTTTGGCTTAGTGATTTAGTAAAGTATTGGAAAAAATTTTACTGAGTAGTATGTCGTGGTTTTTTTACCTTTTGAGCCAGGTGTTTTCCACATAAAAATACTTGTGTTCTTTACTTTCTGCATTTACTATTTCTACAACAGTAGTATAAGGAACACATAGAAGAAGCAGGTCGTTTTATAATCAATGCACATGAAAATTGGACACCACACAATCACCTCCCTCTTGTGTGGCATTGAAGTATAAAACAATAATTGGTATCAGAGTGGGTTATCCTTGAAGAGGCTAACACCTTAGGAGAAGATCAAGATGAGTGCACCACCTGGAAACTGGGAAGGGAAATCCACTGCTAGGCCGCCACTCTTTAATGGCCAGTACTACTCTTGGTGGAAAAACAGGATGAGAGATCACATTATAGGAGATGACTATGAGCTATGGGACATTGCCACCGATGGTCCACTGGCTACCTTGAAGAAAAATGCCGAAGGAGTAGATGTACCAATGACAAGAGCGGACTGCACTGCTGAGGACTTGAAGAAGCGGGAGAAGAATGCTAAAGCCGAAAAATGGCTTATTTGTGGACTTGGTCCAGATGAGTACAGCAGAATCCAAAGCTAAAACACTGCAAAGCAAATTTGGGACACATTGCAAGTGGCTCACGATGGAACACCTCAGATGAAGAGATCCAGAGGAACTCTAATGTACTCTCAGCATGAGAACTTTGCTATGAAGGAAGGAGAAACCATTCAAGAAATGTACACAAGGTTCACTACATTGACAAATAAGCTAAAATCTCTTGGCAGGATTATTGCTGAAGAAGATAGAGTCGAGAAGATACTGACTAGGGTTTTGCCTATTACTTGGGAGAGCAAAATCACTGCCATTCAGGAATCAAAGAATATTTCCACTCTTCCACTAGATGAATTAATTGGAAATCTCACTGCTTATGAACTTAGGAGACAAACCATGAAGATGGATGTGCCTAAGAAGGAAAGAAACTTGGCACTCAGAATCACTGAAGGTTCTGATATGGAAGATAATGAAATGGCTATGATCACTAAGGATTTCAAGAAGTACCTGAGGAGAGGAAAGGGTTCTTCAAGAACTGGAAGCTATAGCAAGTCAAAATCTCCTGAGAAGCAAACGAATGATGTATGCTACAAGTGTGGAAAGACTGATCACCACATCAAGAATTATGGGAAATTGAATGGAAGAAGGAAAAAGCTGAACGAAGGAACAAGAAGAAGGAACATGTTCAACCCAAGAAAAGCAACAACAAAGGTTCAACCAAGGCTATGGTCGCTGCTTGGGGAGAAAGCTCAGATGAAAGCTCAAATGATGACGATGAGGATGAACAAACACTTATGGCCATTAGAGAATCTGATAAAGAAACTAACGTAAGTGTAATTCATCTCAAATACAAGATTAAATTGTTGTCTAAAGAAAGATTATCTGAGTTACTATTAGAACTAATTGATGATTCTGAGGATGTAAACAATGAAAAGGAACAATTGTCTAAAGAATGTGTGATTTTGAAAGCTAAGTGCAAAAACCTGGAACTTAGAGTTAGTGAAACTGTAAGTGAAAATACTGTGTTGAAGAACCAGGTTCATGCACTTGATTTAAATGTCCTAGAGCTTAGATCCAAAAATCTAAAATTGAAATTAGGAACATGTAAAAAGACAGCTGATCACACACACCTCACTTTAGAGAAAAATGTAGGAAAAATGAAAGATGAGTTGTACAAGAGAGATGAACAGGTAAGAATTCTAAAGGAGGATCTAAGCAAGGTCAAGCATGAGCTAGACAGAACCTGTAAATGGAACAGATCCCCCGATAAACTTTCATGGCTACAAGAACACCATAGTAGTAATAGAAAAGGACTTGGCTTTGGGAACCCGGCACCTAAGTGGGATCCCAAAAGCAAGTACCTCACACTTACTGAGAACAAGATTTGCACACACTGTGGTAAAATAAGTCACTATAAAAGTGAATGCACTACAAAAGAAAAGACAAGTCAAAAAAACCAAGAATTTCTTCAAAGGAAGAATAAGCTACCAAGTTGGGCTAAAAAGAATCTGATTCATCCTTTTGCCTATAGAAAGGGACCCAAACTAGTTTGGGTTCCTAAGACTAACCCCTGATTTCCTTTTGCAAGTCCAAAGTCCAAGTGAAGGGGAGTAGCCAAATATGGTACATGGATAGTGGATGCTCAAAGCACATGACAGGAAGCAAGAACCAGTTCCTTTCACTTGAGGACCTTAAAAGAGGTAATGTCTCCTTTGGAAATACGAAGAAAGGTGAGATCATTTAGGTTGGAAAGGTAGGTAAGACTGATTCTCACTCTATTGAGAATGTCTACTTGATAGATGGACTGAAGTACAGTCTAATAAATGTATCACAATTGTGTGATAGAAGTAACATGGTAGTATTCACCTCTACAAAATGCTTTGTGATTAATCTTACCACTGACAAGATAGTTTTGCAGGAAAAAAGAGTGAATAACATATATGTTGTGGATCTGTCCACACTTTCAAATAATGAACTCACTTGCTTAAGTGTATTGGATAATGATCCCCTCCATTGGCATAAGAGACTTGGACATGCCAGTCTAAATCAACTCAACAAATTAGTCTCCAAGGACTTGGTGATAGGGCTGCCTAACATTAGGTTCAAGGAAGATAAAGTTTGTGAGGCTTGCACAAGGGGGAAGCAGGTAAGATCCTCTTTCAAAAGCAAGAAAGTGGTAAGCACCACCAAGACCATGGAACTGATTCATATGGATCTTTGTAGACCAATAAGAACATTGAACAGAGGTGGTACGAGATATGTTATGGTGCTTGTTGATGATTACTCTAGGTTTACTTGGACATTGTTTTTAATATCTAAAGATGAAGCATTTGACATGTTCACTTCTTTTGTTAGAAAAACTCAGAAACAACTAGGTAATTAACTTGCATCAATTAGGTTTGATCATGGTACTGAATTTGAGAATGCTAAATTTGCTGAATTTTCATAATTTTTCTGTATCTAGGACTCCACAACAAAATGGAGTGGTTGAAAGAAAGAATAGGACATAGGAAGAAATGGCTAGGACTATGCTTTTTTCTAGTAAACTGCCCCATAGTTTCCGGGCAGAAGCTGTGAACACTACATGCTACATCATAAATAGGTGCATGACTAGATCTCTTGTTGAGAAGACTCCCTATGAGTTACTTAAAGGGAGAAAGCCAAATATATCCCATCTTAAGGCATTTGGATGCAAGTGCTTTGTGCACAATAATGGTAAGGACTCCCTAGGTAAGTTTGATCCCAGAAGTGATGAGAGAGTATTCTTGGGATATTATTCATATAGTAAAGCTTATAGGATTTATAACAAAATAACTATGTGTGTAGAAGAAAGTGTACATGTGGTTTATGATGAAATTAACATTTTTTCTGAGAGGCAGGAACATGATGATGAAGCAATTGGGCTGGTAAGAAACTCAAATGAAACCACAGCCCAGACTGAAGCTGCACCAGAGGAAGGAACAAGTGATGGAACAGGTCTTCCACCTAGGGCAACTTGACAGGGGGAACTGAACAAAGAGGAACTGATCCTCAAACCTCGAGGGAACCTCTCCATGAACCTGTTCCTTAGCAACAAAACATTGAAGAAACATCTAAGGGAAACCAGCTGGTTGTGAAACCTTACTAGTATCAAAGTTCTCATCCCATTGAGAATATAATCACCGATCCAACCTCTGGAATCAAAACTAGATCTTCTTTGAAGAATCTTTGTGCTTTTCATATTTTTTTAATCTCTTATTGAACCTAAAAATGTTGCTGAGGCTTTGCAGGATGCAGACTGGGTGAATGCAATGCAAGATGAACTCAACCAATCTGAGAGAAGTCAAGTTTGTCATCTGGTACCAAGACCCAAGTACAAATCAATAATTGACACAAAATGGCTCTTTAGAAACAAACTTGATGAAGATGGAACGGTTACAAGTAACAAGGCAAGATTGGTGGTTCAAGGATATAGTCAATAGAGGGGCATAGACTAGGATGAGACCTTTGCTCCAGTTGTAAGATTGGAGGCAATTAGACTCCTTATAGCCTTTGCTGCTTATATGGAATTCACTCTCCATAAAATAGATGTCAAGTGTGCTATGAGGCCCCATAAATATTTTACCTAAAACCCAGAATTTTGTGTTGCCGAAGTAGACTATATATTGACGAAGACTTTTTGGGTTGGACAGTACGTTGGGGAGTAAAGAAAATTTTTTAGCAGAAAAAGACATATTTGCGTCCCATTATGCGGTCGCAGAATCACTCTGTGGGCTGCAGAGTGGCCGCAGAGTAAAGCAATGACTGGGCAAGTTTGGAGGAAAGTCTGCGGTGCATTATGCGATCGCAAAACAGGTTTGTAGTCCATTATGCGACCGCATTACAGGTCTGCAGACCGTATAATGGCCGCAGCGCGGGGCAGAATTGCCCAGTTTTGGAGGGCCATTTTGCAGACCGCAGAAGTAATATGCGACCGCAGATCTGTGATAGGGCTCATTTTTTTTATTTTTTTTTACCCGACCCTATTTTGATATATTAGAGTAATGTACTACTTCTGAAGCAAAAACATATATTCTAGAGTAAGGGAGTGCTAAAGAGTGAGGGGGGAGTTCCTAAGCCCATCATCCATCAATTCTTGCTCAAAGTTGAAGAAATTGTAAGAAGAATTCACTAAGTTTTCATCCTAGAGGTAAGTGTTTACTCCATAGCCCTCAATTTCGTAATTTTAACTGAAAATAGGTAATAAGCCAAGTAAATTCTGGGGTGTGGGAGTTGTTTATTTTACATGCATGTACCATCTAGGCTAGTGGGAAGATTGTTGAGCTCTTTTGGATGAACTTTGGGTAGTGGGGGTGAAAGAATCCACCATAGGAGAATCTTGAAACCTTAATACACACCTAGTGTTTGATAAAATACTCAAGTGAGCTAGAATTATGAACTCCTTCCTAATTTGTGTTCAATTTTGCAATATATCTAAATAGATCAAAGTGGCTAGGATCTCCGGAACATTTTAGTAAATTAAAAGGGCTCGAGACAAGGTATGTTGGCTAAACTTTTCTCTGAGAATTGAATTCCCATGATGATCTTATTAGTCCCGAGTTGTCCATTATGAATTGACTTTTCTGAATAAGTTTGGCGTCAGATGATGTATATATATGAATATATTCAAATATGTTACGGAATGTTCTTATTAAATTGTGCTATTCTTCGGGAGTGTATTTGAAGTATGAGTATGTATTAAAATATTGTGACTTCAAGTCAAGTCCAAATGAAAGTGATCACATCAAATTGTATAAGAGATCATATATGCCTAAGACCCTAATTTGCCCAAGTATGTGATTAAAGTCTTAATTTGAAAGGCCTTGTTGTTGATTATCCATGATATTGATTGAAAATGGAATAGTGAGCTTGAATTATGAAGTACAGCCAATGTGCCAAGAATGATATTGCGTTATGTCCAATGATGTCAAAAAAAATGAATGACATGCAAAGGAATATGAATTGAGTGGTAAATAATTTTAATAACAAATGCTTTGGGAGTATCAATTAGCCACCGAGGAAGGGTAGGTCGGAACAACCTAACCCCGAAACTGCACGTGCCTGTGTAGGAGTAATTGAGGGGTAAATTCCCGTGTTAATGTGATGAGACTGTTTCCCCTTATATAAGATGAGATTGGTATGTTGAGATGGTTTATCCTTAAATGGGATGAGATTATTGCTAGCTAGATGTGATGTAATGTCGACCCACACGACATTGTGGTGAGACAGCTTAGCCGATTAGGCTGAGATCGGACGTCATGCCGCGCACATGGTGGTATTGTGAGTGTATCTCTCTGGGTGAGACGGCTTAGCCGCTCGAGCTGAGATCGGACTCCGTGCTAAAATACGGTGGTATATCGGTGTTAAAGATCTCCTAACTTAAATTACCGAAGCCTACTTGAAATTTACGTTTCCCTTAATGTGACACTTTGATACTTATTGATATCATGTTTTATTCTCCGTTTACTGTTGCTCGTTCTATTGAGAGGGTGTTTAGTTTTACATATTAGTACTATTCTATATGTAATAACGTCCCTTTTGCTGGGGGCGCTGCATCTTTAATGGATGCAGGTGATTTCATAGTAGGTGGTATTGATCAGTGATAGAAGCACACCCTCACCTCAGCTGATTTGATGAGCCCCACTTCATTTCGGGGTCCAGTATCTTCTATCCTTTGTACATAGCATTTAGAGGTATAGCTGGGGCCTTGTTGCCGGCACTGTCATAGCACTCTTTTGTTCCTGTTAGAGGCTCCGTAGACATAGTGTGGGTTGTGTCTATTTCGGGAAAGTTAGAACTAAAAATATTGTAATTGTATCATCTGTCCCACTTTAACTATGATTGTACAATGTACTATTTTGAACATTTGTTAAGGACGTAACTAATGGAAATGAAATGGCGTTGTTCACATGACTTCTTATTGACTAATTAATGAAATGCATTCGTCTCTTTATTTGTGGGTGAGTTGGGTAGATGACATTGTGTAGGCTTACTCGACCAGGGTAACTCTGTTGAGCTTGTCACACTCCCCGAGGTCAGGCGTGACAAGTCCCTTCCTTAATGACTATCTAAAGGAAAAATTGTTTGTCAAGCAACCTCTGGGCTTTGAAAGCAAGGAATGTCCTGATCATGTGTACAAGCTTGACAAGGCACTCTATGGGCTCAAGCAGGCTCTAAGAGCATGGTATGAAAGATTATCAAAATTCTTGCTTGAGCATGGATACAAGAGAGGTAAAATTGACAATACTTTATTCTTGAAAGAAAAAGGTAAAGATCTCTTGGTAGTTCAGATATAGGTTGATGATATAATCTTCGGAGCAACTACTGATAAGTTAAGTAAAGAATTCGCTAAACTAATGGGGAGTGAATTTGAAATGAGTTTGATGGGTGAGCTTAATTTCTGTTTAGGCTTACAAATTAAACAAAATTTAAATAGAACTATGATCCATCAA
Source organism: Nicotiana otophora (assembly GCA_000715115.1). Lineage (NCBI taxonomy): Eukaryota > Viridiplantae > Streptophyta > Magnoliopsida > Solanales > Solanaceae > Nicotiana > Nicotiana otophora. The sequence goes on along the minus strand of AWOL01S0021603.1, from coordinate 250,941 downwards.
TAGAAGTATGTGAAAGAGTTGCTTAAAAGGTTTAAAATGGAAGATTCCAAAGAAATTGACACTCCTATAATAACAGCCACAAAATTAGATGTAGATGAACCTGGTTCATCTGTTGATAAGAAGTTGTACAGGGGAATGATTGGCTCTTTATTATATCTCACTGCTAGCAGACATGACATCATTTTCAATGTAGGCCTTTGTGCTAGATTTCAGGAAAATCCAAAGGAGTCTCACTTGACTGCTGTCAAGAAGATCTTGAGATACCTAAAAGGCACCACTGACCTTTGTCTATGGTATCCAAAAGGTTGTAATTTCAACTTAGTGGGATATGCTGATGCTGATTATGCAGGTATTTTTGTGGATAGAAAGAGCACCTCAGGTATGGCACACTTTCTTGGCTCATGTCTTGTGTCTTGGGCCATCAAAAAGCAAAACTATGTGGCCTTATCTACTGCTGAAGCTGAGTATGTTGTTGCTGCCTCATGTTGTGCTCAATTATTGTGGATCAAACAATAATTAATGGACTTTGAAATTGATGTAGGTTGTATACCCATCTTTTGTGATAACACCAGTGTAATTAGTATGACCAAGAACCCGGTTCATCACAAAAGAACTAAGCACATAGATGTTAGGCATCACTTTTTGAGGGACAACTATGAAAATGGTTTGATCACTGTGGAATTTTGTGTTACTGACAAGCAAATAACTGACATCTTCACAAAAGCTCTAAGTAGAGATCACTTTGAAAGGAACATGTTAGAATTAGGGATGATTAAGATCACTTAAAAAGAACCAGGTCTAACTCAAAACATTGGCTAGAAAATCTGTGAAGTTTTGTACATAATTAGATTAGATTTTGCTCAGTCTCATACTTTTATCAGTATACTCTTGTTCCATGTGCTAAAATGACTCATTAATCTCTAATGATATTATCTTTATTTTCTTAGAAAATTTAGACTTACACAATAGATTTCTCAGTGAAGAACCTGGTTCATCAAGATTACATTGTACGTACTCTCCACTATGCATATTTTGAAATAATTATATCTGGATTATGATCAAAAGGAGAGTCCCATTTAATCCTAACCTCTTTGAGCTTATCCGTTATGAAATGGACCAGTTTCATCCAAATAGAGTCCCAAAGCGCAATAAGTGCCTAGATTCTAGGGAGAGTCTTCAACGTCTCTTCAAACTGACTCCCAATTTGATTAGACTTATGAGCTTCTGAAAAAGCTGTCGTTACCCAATTAAATCTGTCTCTTTATATTGATTAGGCCTTAGTTGTTTATTCACTTCTAAATTTTCAGTCGCCAAACAATTCTCTCTATTGTTTCTCATATTCTAAACACATACATACTTATCTTCTCTCACCCTCTAACCATCAATGGCTAACGTATCTGGAAATCCCTCATCACCACCCAAAGAATCCACACCCACTCCTTCAACCACACCCTCAACCACACCCTCAACCACACCAATCTATAAGAAAGGAAGATTCAGGATTCTTGCTTGCAAAGTAGTTGCCGGAGAAGAACAAATCAAGAAAATCAATGAGCAACTGAAGGCAAGTCAGGCAGATGAACCCCAAAAATCTGAAGATTCTTTCAAGTATGCAACTGAGAGGGAAGAAACTGTTTCTTCTGAAACAGAGCAGGTAATATCTGGCCCTAAAATTACATCTGAAGTAATCTCTGAGGTTGCTGCAAATCTGGAAAATAGATTTGTTCTAGTAGGAACTGTGGCTAGTGTAGAGACCACCAAGTCTGGGAAAATTGGTGGTAAAAATAAAAAGAGAAAAGAAAAAAAGAGTGAGGGTACTCAAGGCGATGTGAGGGGAATGGGATAAGGAGTGGCTGAATCTTCACCCACTCCTATTGGTTTGACTGACAAAACAGGAGTTATAGTAGTATGGAGTGAGGAATCGGATGGAGAAGAAGAATGTGTGAGAGAAAAAGGGGGAAGTGGGCCTGGAGAAGCTACTGAGGGGTTGGTTAGGTTGAGGAAGAGGTTCCAAGAACCTGTTCCATCTGTGCAAGGACCCCTCGAAAACCTATTGAGAAGAGTGTCTGACAGTTACAATCCCAAAAGGAAAAAGAGTTCAGGATTTAAAATCCTGGCACTGCAAGGGCAAACAAAAAAAGAAAGACTGCCTCTTCTATCCCTGTAGTGACTTTTCCTACAAGAGGAAGAGATACAAGGAGTTAGAAGAAGCAGAGTGAGACTGAACTTGAGAAGGCCTTGAAAGAAAGTAAAAGAAAAACTGCCACAAAAGAAAAGAAAAAGGTGAGTGAGCCTGTAGAGGCAGTTGAAATTGAGGAGATGGACCTGATCCTTCATGATGAAGAGGAGGCAAAAGAGGTGGAGGCCGTGACTCCAAAATCAAAGAAAATCAAGACTTCCACAAAGAAGTCTCCTTTGAAATTAAATTCAGCAGAACCTTCTACCTTGGCAAAAATAACCAGGTCTGCCTTGAAGTCTAGAAAAGTGAAAGTAGTGGAGGAAGAAGAGAGTGAAGAAGAAGAAGAATCTGATGCAGAGAAGGACAAGATGGTTAAGTTTAGGAAAAGAACCATCCTGAAAGGACGATCCCTCAGGGACTTGGAGGAGGAAGGCATGATGCTGCTGCTGGAAAAACTACAACTGCAGGGTTGGAAAGACATGGTCCTTCAGATGGATGGAAAGATTGCGAGAACCGAGATTTTGGAGTTCATGGAAAACTGTGAGATCAAGAATGGCAGAGTCACCAGTGTGGTAAAAGGGGTGTCTGTGAGCTTTGATGACAAGGAATTGAGAGAAATTCTAGGGGTACCTGCTAAAGGGTACAATGACTACAAAAAGTTAAAATGGCCAAGACTAGAAAATCTCCCAACATCACTTGCCATTACAAGGAAGTTTGGTGACATTGAAGAAGAGCTTCAGCCCAAGAGTATATACAAAAGTGAGATAAAGCCTCCCCACAAAGTGTTGTTTGAATTTGTTAATAAGGTTGTGCTGCCTAGGCAGGAGAGAAGGCACATTGCCACATTTATGGACCTGGTCCTTATGGAATGTTTCGACAGTGGAAGGCAAATCAACTGGCATGAGTTTATCATCCAACTTCTTGATAGGGTTCTGACTGGCACCAAAACTCATGCCATACCATATGGTTTTATTCTCACGGCTGTACTTGCACACTTCAAGGTACCCATTAAGAAATAGGAAGTTAGTACAAGCAAGGATTACTTTGGGGCAAACACTTTGACTGCATTTGACTATGAAGTCCACACCACTCCTAAAGAACCTGGTTCATCCAAGAAGGTACCTGTGAACAGCAAAGTGCGAGCTTTGGTGCAAGAGAGTAGGGCTAAGGATGCTGAGATTTAGAGGCTGAAGAAGAGGTTGGCTGAAGTAGAAACTGAGAGGGATGCTCTCAGAACTGAGCTTGCAAAGGAGAAGGAGAAGAATGAAGGCATTCTTCATGATATGTTAAAGATACTTCAGGCCAAAAACCAAGAACCTAGTCCTTCCCAGCCTTGAATCCTTTCTAGCCTAGTTAGACAAACCAATGACCCAGAGGATTTCTTTTGGTTTCTTTTTTCTTATGATCCAATATCTTTATTTTTTTATGCTTTTTGGATGACTAGTATCGATGTTAATCAACTATTTTTGTGATCTAAGTGTTTGTTGATGCTTCTTAGATAGCTAATATCATTAGATTGATATATGATGTTTGACTCCATGATTGCATTTGAAGTAGCTCCAGTGGCCATGAGTAATATCTATTAAAATCTGGTTATCTAACATAATTATGCAACTTTTTAATGATGCCAAAAAATGGAAGATAGGTTGTGCTTTTTACTTTGGATTGCAATGTTTATAACCTAATGAACCTGGTCCTTGATGACTTGTAACTTTTAAAATGGAAAGTGTTCTAACATTGTGTTGATGTTGAGCTGAGTTGAAATAGGTCTTATGCTTATGAAAAGCATAGAGTTTGTTATCATCAAAAGGGGGAATTTGTTGGCCCAAGTGAAGTTTTTTTTGATGATTGACAAAGGAACTCAAGCATGAACCAGTCCCATACACAGTGTACACAGACACGGGAAGATTCAATCACAAGGCATGCACTTGAAGGAGATAAGCTTAAGTGGTTATATCGGATATCTCCTGAACGAAAAGGTTGCATAAGTGATAAGGAGAAGGACTCCATATTCGAGAGAACTCTATCCTAGATAAGGGATGAGTTAGAAGTTGAAGATAACTAGAACTCTTCCACCAAGGAAGAGTATAGCATTGGAACTCTAGTTATTTCATATTCTACTAACTCTATAAATTGCATGATGTTCTCATTTCGTAGGTACGCACAAACGCTGAAGTTAAAATAGCAAGGCATTTTGCAAATAACACTTGTGTGATTCAACCGTGCGAATCTGAAGCTACATGAACCAGATAGAAGAACCAGTTCCAAGTGTCTGTCTTTTATTCTAGTTTTATTGTAGTAGGTGTTTCAAGTTGTACCTTTCAGCTTTATCTAGAAGCAATTGTATTAGGTACTCTGAGTATTGTATTCAAGTTAGAGTTAACTTGAAGTTGTCGCAACAGTTAGAGGCTGGTTGCCACAACAGGATTGGAGGTAATCCTTAGGTTTACAAAGAGTTTTGTAAATGCTGTTTTGGCTCAATGAATTAGTGAAGTGTTGGGGAAAATCCTACTGAGTAGTAGGTCGTTATTTTTTTTACCTTTTGAGCCGGGTGTTTTCCACGTAAAAATACTATGTTCTTTACTTTCTGCATTTACTATTTTCGCAACAGTAGTATAAGGAACACATAGAAAAATCAGGTCGTTCTATAATTTGTATACGTGAAAATTGGACACCACACAAATCACCTCCCTCTTGTGTGACATTGAAGTATAAAACAACAATTAATATCAGAGTGGGTTATCCTTGAAGAGGCTAACACCTTAGGGGAAGATCAAGATGAGTGCACCACCTGGAAACTGGGAAGGGCAATCCACTGCTAGGCCGCCACTCTTTAATGGCTAGTACTACTCTTGGTGGAAAAAAAGGATGAGAGATCACAATATAGGAGAGGACTATGAGCTATGGGACATTGTCACCGATGGTCCATTGGCTACCTTGAAGAAAATTGCTGAAGGAGTAGATGTACCAATGATAAGAGCGGACTCCAATGCTGAGGACTTGAAAAAAAAAATACTTTTTGATATCATGTAAAACAAATACTCATTTGTTGAAATGCAAAAAAACATCTATCTATTACATGAAAAAAGTACTATTAATAATATTTGTTGGCCCAAGTGAAGTTTATTTTGATGATTGACAAAGGAACTCAAGCATGAACCAGGTCCATACACAGTGTACATAGACACGAGCAGATTCAAGCACAAGGAATGCATGTGAAGGAGATAAGCTTAAGTGGTTATATCTGATATCTGCTGAACGAAAAGGTTGCATAAGTAATAGGGAGAAGGACTCTTTACTCGAGAGAACTCTATCCTAGATAAGGGAGGAGTTAGAAGTTGAAGATAACTAGAACTCTTCTACCAAGGAAGAGTATAACATTGGAACTCTAGTTATTTTCTATTCTACTAACTCTATAAATTGCAGGATGTTCTCATTTTGTAGGTACGCACAAACACTGAAGTTAAACATGGGTTGAGAGCAAAATAACAAGGCATTTTGTAAACAAATCTTGTGTGATTCAAGTGTGCGAATCTGAAGCTACATGAACTATATAGAAGAACTAGTTCCAAGTGTCTGTCTTTTATTCTAGTTTCATTGTAGTAGGTGTTCCAAGTTGTACCTTTCAGCTTTATCTAAAAATAATTGTATTAGGTACTCTGAGTATTGTATTCAAGTTAGAGTTAACTTGAAGTTGTCGCAACAGATAGAGGTTGGTTGCCACAACGGGATTAGAGGTAATCCTTAGGTTTACAAAGAGTTTTGTAAATGTTGTTTTGGCTCAGTGATTTACTGAAGTGTTGGAGCAAATCCTACTGAGTAATAAGTTGTGATTTTTTCACCTTTTGAGCCGGGTGTTTTCCACATAAAAATACTTGTGTTCTTTACTTTCCGCATTTACTATTTTCACAACAGTAGTATAAGGAACACATAGAAGAACCGGATCGTTCTATAATCAGTGCCCGCAAAAATTGAATACCACACAAATTATCCCCCTTGTGTGGCATTGAAGTATAAAATAATAATATTTTTATTTAGGGTGGAGGTG
>AWOL01S0021603.1:100132-241618 GCA_000715115.1 Nicotiana otophora | reverse complement strand
GGTTGGGGTGGGGGTGTGGGGGTTAGTGGGGATGGAAAATAGGGTGGGGAAGGTTGAGAAAGAGTTTTAAAAAATATTTTCCCTTCTATTGATAGGGAAAATATTTTCCTCCAATTAAAGAAAAATGAGTTGATGAAGAAAATATTTTCCAAAACATTTAAGCCAACCAAACATGGATAAATTGGAAAATAGTTTTCGAAAATATTTTTCTTCATAGCAAACACACCCTAAATCCCATCAAATTCTTACATCTTCAGGTTGAGCATGTCTAAATCCCATTGAATACAGTTCAACAAAATAAAAGAAAAGTTTACAAACCTTTTAAGACAATACGTATATTAAGATCATGAAAAATAATTAAATGACTATTTTCTTTTTGGTAATTAAAAATATTTTATTACCACCGAGTATATTTACAGCTTAATAAAAATAAAAAATAGACTCCTACTTCACCGGACATTGCGTCCCTAGTGTTGCAGTAGTCTTCACTCACCTGGCAACCTAAACAACAAATCCTCCGTTCTAGTAAGCCTAAAACAACCAACTAGTGAACAAACTCGCTCCTACTTACTCTAAAGACCACTCTTCTATTCCCATCTATTAAGGGTAGAAATTCAAATCCTGTAATCTCCGAGCTAGTTTTGGCTTCCTGCTTCCTCTATAGTGTATCTCCTGTATGATTAACCTCACGATTGTTGTAGCAGGCATGGTAGTATTGGCGAACACTCTGTTGTTCCTTTCTTGCCACACATAATACATCCCACCAGCCATTGTCATTCTGAATATCTCAGCTTTGGCATCCTTCCCCTTGCAATATGTCATAGCCTAGTGAAGTTCAGCCTCCCATTCTAGCGCTTGCTTATTTAGTCATTGCCATCTAAGAAGTCTCTCCTATATCTCAGTTGCAATGTCACATTAGAAAAATATATGGGATATACTCTCATGTGCATTACCACATAAGGGACATGTGTGATCAGTAAGAATCCCCCATTTATGTAGTCTGTCCTTAGTATATAGCCTCCCAAGTACTACCAATCTTATAATGAATAAACACTTTGGTGATCCATGGTTATTACAAATAAGCCTTCTCCAACTAACTTTTGTAAATGTTCCTAGCATCTTCTTGTATATGTTCTTGATAGAAAATTCTGCCATGCTCTGTAGCTCCATGAAAGTGATCCCAGCTTCCTCAAAGTACTTCTTTGCTTTGAAAATTTTTGGACCATCCAAGATGCTTGATTAGTATCGGCCTCCCATGTTATTCTCCCCTTCCCATAGTATGAATTAATCTGCTTCACCCATAGTTTGTCTTTCTTTCTGCACACATTCCATAGCATCTTGCATATAGCTGCCTTGTTCCAGATTGCAATATTTAGCAGACTAAGACTACCACCAGACAAAGGTAAACATAGTTTGTCTCATGCCAGTAAAGCTTTTTTGGAAATCTATGTTCCCCTAGTCCATAAGAATATTTTACATATTCTTTCTATCAGCAACACAACCTTCTTTGGTAGAATAAATATTTGTACCCAGAAAACTTGTAATGAAAACAAAACACTCTTCAGTAATTGAACCCTTCCAGCATAGGATAGGACTTTAGCTGTCCATAAGTTCACTCTTTGCAGCATCTTCTCAAGTAAAGGTTGACATTGGATACTTGAGAGTCGCTTAGTACTGAGGGGCACTCCCAGGTACCTAATAGGCAGCTCACCTTTAACAAAGCCCAGGACATATACTATTTGTTGTTGGATGTCTTGACTAACTACCCCAAAATAAACAAAGCTTTTGTTCAGGTTAGCAACTAATTCAGATGCAAGGGAAAACTTTTGAAAGTATTCTAAAACTGTCTTAACAGACTTAAGATCACCCCTACAAAAGAGGAGAAAATCATCTGCAAATCCCAATTGCACAACTTGAGGTTTTTCACACTTTGGGTGAAACTTGAAACCCTCTGTTTTCTTTATATTCTTTAATAGCCAGTTCAAGTACTCCATCACCAGCACAAACAGGTAAGGGGATAAAGGGTCCCTTGCCTTAGTCCTCTTTTGGCTTCAAATGGTTCAGATAGCCTACCATTAATCACAATAGAATATGAGACTGTTGTGACACAGTTCATGATCCATTTAACAAACAGAGCAGGAAAATTTAGTTCAATCAGGATTTGCTCCAAGTACACCCATTCAACTGAATCATATGCTTTTTGCATGTCAACTTTCATTATACACCTGGGAGAAATATTTTTTCTACCATAACCCTTCACTATCTCATGGCTTAGAATCACATTATCAGTGATAACCCTCCCTGGAACAAAAGCCCCTTGACTATTGTCAACCAATTGATATATTACCTTCTGCAATCTATTAGTAATGATCTTCGATATTATATTATAGAGGATATTACAGTAAGATATAGGCCTATACTCTTTGATTGTGGAAGGATTTTTCACTTTAGGAATTAGTGTAATGGAGGTGCAGTTTATAGGTCTATGCATAGTAGAAGTATTGAAATAACTCATTATAGCTGCAACTATGTCTTCCCCAATCATATGCCTGACCTTTTTGTAAAAGTATGCATTATATCCATCACTTCCCGGATCTTTCTGATCACCAATTCCTTGGATTGCTACATTCACCTCCTTCCTTGTAATGTGAGCTATAAGTTGGACCTGTTGATCTCTGTTCAGAGTGGGACCTTTCCTCATTACATCTGACTGCACACATGGAAGTTGGCTAGTGGATATTCCTAGTAGTTGCTTATAGTAACTTGTTATTTTATCCTCAATCCCCTTGGCATCTTGAAGCATATCATAATTAGAATTTATAAGGCTTCTGATAGAATTTTGACCAATTCTATTTTTCATACATGCAAAGAAATAAGCAGTGTTAGAATCCCCAACCTGAGCCATTGTACCCTTGACTTTTTCCTTGCAATACTTTCTTGTATGATAGACCACTTCTCTACTTGTTCTTTAAGTCACTTCTCTTCCTGGAATAGAACTTGATGTTGTGTATGCTTTCTTATTTGGCCTTGCAATTCAGGCACTTGAGTTCGAGCTACTTTAATTTTATTATCCATCCCATTATATTCAGTACTATTCATATGTTTTATAGCCACATTCACTCTTTTTAATTTTTCCCACACATCATACATAGAGGCTTCCTTATCATTAGCTCCCCATCTCTCTTTCACAGTCTTCAAAAATTTTGGATGCTCTGCCAGACAGTTAAAGAACTTGAATGGTTTAGGCCCTTTCCTATCCCACCCCTCAAAGCTGATACTTATAGGGGAATGGTCAAAACAAGCAAGGTCTAAAATAGTAGCTTCATACTAAGGCCACTTATGCATCCAATCAGCATTTACTAAAGCTCTGTCAATTCTACTATAAACGTGGTTATTTGTCCAGGTGAAAAATCTCCCCACAGTCTTGAGTTCTGTCATGCCTGTCGTTTGTAAGAAATTATTGAAGTCCTGTATTTCTACTTCATTGACTGGGCTTCCATTCCACCTATCCTCAATACTGTTAATAGCATTAAAGTCTCCCATAGCAACATATGGTCCCTGCTGCGTACTATAAATTCTTTCCAATTCACTCCATAACTCTCTTCTATCTTGTATAGTATGTAAGCCATATATAGCAGAGAAATCAAACTCAATATTGTCAAAAAAGACATTTACTCTTCCATAGATACATTGGCTACTTCTACTCAAGGCATTGAAATGATATTGCTTTGGGTCCCAAATCACCCAAATTCTACCTTTCCCATCAGCTTGGTGGTTACAACTACTTCCCCAGCCTACATCAATCTTCTTCATAATTTGTGGAGCTAAAGGTTCCTTAACTCTATGTTAAATAATAGCTAGCAAGCTTACTTTATTCTCTATGATAAACCTCCTTACCCCTTTCTGCTTATACACCTTATTGAGCCTCATGATATTTTATGTGACTAGCTTCATATGGTCACATGTTGAGGTATCCCTTCCTTCCTCTGCATATCATAATCTTTCTCTTGACCAACAATATTCTGTCTAAGGTTTTGGTTAGTACCAGCATCTAATGGACTAAACACATTGGTGGTATAACTCTGTTATACATAACAATCTCGTTGTTTCTTGATGCTGACTTTCCTCTAGCTGCAATCCATTCAACCTCCTGATTGTGCATCTGCACAAAATGCTGTACACTTTCATTCTCCCTAACTTTTTGCTCCTCTATTGTCTTTTTAATGGGCTGCTGTTTCAATTGCATCTCCTTTTGGACTTCAGCAGGTTTGACATTTTCATGTTGTTGCATTCCTCATATTGTAGAGGTTGCATTTGAATCCATACCATGTTCTTTTGCTTTTGTACTTGCATCTTCTCCTTTAAGGGTTGTTCCAATCTCATTTGTGTCTCCTCAACTTGGTAGATATAGCCCAACTTTAGACATGTTGGACAATATTTCGGCTTCCAGTCATACTCCACTACTTGCTCGAAGTATCTCCCATTTGGCTCTTGGAGTCTTATGCTAGTAGGCAGTTCCCTAGTGACATCCATTTCCACCAAAATTCTAGCATAAGAAATCATATATATTCCAGTGGTGCACTCATTAGCATAGATAGGTTTGCCAATTCTGCTACCTATCCTGCTTAATATAATATTTTCGCAGCAACTTAGAGGCAAATATGGCAATCGAACCCACAAAGAGATAATACTTAGCACCTCTTTGTCCAGATAAAAATTCTCAGACCAGGGTTTAATAATTAGCGGTCTGTTATTGATCGTATATGGACCAGAATATAGGACTGTATCTCGACCTTCCATACAAGTAAATCGTACCACAAAATAGTCATTATTATGATAGCATACCTTTGGTTTTGTCGCAAAATTCCATTATGTAGCAATAAACTTCAACAACACCAATTGAGGGAGAATTGCCCACTACGTATAGGATTATTTCTTGCCTCCACTTCACCGTCTCAATTTTAATCTCATTTTACTGCAATTAAACCACCTTTTCTGCATCCACCATATGTAATGACCTGACCGGGCATTTTGAGAATTTACATCCCATTCGGTAGCTTATGCTTGTAGCTCTGTATTGTGCATTATGGCTTTTGTGTGTGGTCGAGCTCGGTTTTCAGATGTTTTGGGATTGGTTTAGAAGGATGATTCTTATTTTAGAAGCTTAAGTAGTAAGAGTTGATCGGACTTTATCTGACCTTAGAATGAAATTTTGATGGTTCTGTTCGGTCCGAATGGTGATTTTGGACTTGAATATATGCCCATATTTCTATTTGGATATTTCTGGAAGGTTTCGACACTAATTGGCGAAAGTTGGAAATTTGAAGATTGGGAATGTTCATAAGTTTGACCGAGAGTTGACTTTGATGATATTAGGTTTGGATTTTAGTTCCGGGAATTGGAATAGCTTCGTTATAGTATTTAGGACTTGTGTGCAAAATTTGAGTTCATTCCAAATTGATTTGATACATTTCAGAACGGGTTTTGCAAGTTGGAAGATTCAAAGTTCATTAAGTTTGATTTGAGGCGCGATTCGTGGTTTTGACATTGTTCAATGTGATGTGAGGCCTCGAGCAGGTTCGTGTTATGTTATGAAACTTTTTGGGATGTTTCAACGAGGTCCCAGGGCCCCCAAGCGTGTTTCGGATGAGTTTCTGATCAATTGGATCATATTGGGTGAGGCCGGTTTGTGTAAGAGTTCTGGTGCGGTCGCACCTGCGGACCACTGGTCGCAGGTGCGATGGTCGCAGGTGCGGAGATGTTGGCGCAGAAGTGCATTTTGGGTAGGCCAGGTAAGTCCACAAATGCGGTGAATAGATCGCATCTCCATAAGCACAGGAGCGGGCTGTGAGGCGCAGAAGCGAGTGAGTCTCGCATAAGCAGAAGGTTTGTCAAGCCTGCGAAGTCGTAGAAGAGGAGATGTTTCCCGCATGCGCGATGGTCGGGCTTCAGTGGTTTTCACAGAAGCGAGTTTTTGGTCTCAAAAGCGACGCCGCAGAAGCGGCTAATGTTTCGCAGATGCGAAAAGGTTTGGGCAGAAGCATATATTCGAGGGTTTGGCCATTTTTACCTTATTTTGAGTTGTAGACATCAGATTTCGGCGAAGTTTGAGGAATTATTCACGTGGTTGATTGGGATAAGTGTCATTTATCCGGAATTGATTATATTTCATGATTTCATAATTATTTTTATCATTAATGTAGTGAATTGAATGAGAGAAAATGAGAAATTTTGTGAAAACTTTCAAAAATAAAAAATGATAATTTGAAAGACGATTTGTTATAAATTTGATAGTTTTGGTATTGGCTGGACTCGTATCTGTTAGATTCATATCGGAATGGGTGTTCGAGTATACATAACGTTTGGGAAAATGAGTATTTTCACATGATTATCTCTCTGCAACATCGAGTACGTCTTTTGCATGGAGATTTTGCTCGTTTCTTGTTGCTCGAAACATCAAGATATCCGCATCTTGTGTGCCTTCTTGGTCTAAAACCATGACCTTTTGAGCTCCTTCACTAGTCTGCAAAAGAATAAACAAGGAGAAAGGATTTGTGATGATAGTCAAAGCCATTACATGCGAAGCTGTAGAATCAACTTCAAAAATATTTGTTAAGCTAGCTAAAAATGAATTGAGCCTCCATCTTCAACATGATTATAGTTCTTGATGTCCGAATCTTATAGGATCAAATCGTTGGTGATTCCGACACTCATAGTTCAAGATATAGTTTTTCTTGGCCGAAAGTACGCAAGCCTGAAAGTTCCCTGCAGTTAGGTCAACTTCAAAAATATTTCTGTTGATAGCGCGAAAAATGTTATGCCATGAAATTTATATTTGTTATAGGTCTTTGAGTTTACTTTCTAATGGCACAATCAGATCTCCATATTCCTAGTTCGAGTTATGAATTTTTCCACAAAAATGCGCAAAGCTAAAGAGCAATTTCGGCAGACAGACGGATCAAATTTATGAAATTGCTGGGGCCAATCTGGAAGGAATCCTTCCATGAAATCTTGAGAATTTCGTTGTTTCTGAGTATTCTTGCTAATGGCGTGTTGACTAATTCTTCAAAACACTCCAGTTGCACATGATTTGGCCGTGACTCATTTTTCTAGCAGTAGTGGACTTATGTTTTACTTGGTCTTTCTTGTTAGTTTTACAGCATTATCACTTAGTAGTGGACCATGTTTCCAATTTTCCTCATGTTCTCCATTATCTGTTAGTTGCTATTTTTTAGGCTTAGTAGTTAAATTGTAAGCCTATAAAAGCTAGTTAGTACTCTTACAGATGGTGAAGACACGAGTTGTAGTTACTGATGACGCTGCCCCTATAAGCGGTGTTGATAGGGTATGGGGCAGAGTCAGAGGTCGAGGAAGAGCACGTGCCGCGGCTAGAGCACCTGTCAGAGCAGCAATTGAGGAGCCGCCAGTAGCTCTGGCTGGGGTGCATGCACCAGAGGTGCCTGTTGCAACCCCCCGAACTTCAGGAGACTTTAGCGCAGTTCCTGAGCATGTTTGGTATATTGGCTCAGGCGGGATTGATCTCTGTTGCACCAACTACTTCGCAGATTGGGGGAGGAGCTCAGACGCCCACCACCGATACTCCAGAGTAGCGTGCTTACATTGGTCAGGTTCCGGATGTGGTGCCGGTACAGCCTGTTATTCTGGTTTAGCCTAAGGTCAGGCCAGGGCAATAGAGGATGAGTAACTTAGACTTATAAGGTTCAAGAAGTATAACCCTCCTACTTTCAGTGGTTTGGCTTCAGAGGATCCCCATTGTTATCTAGAAGAGTGCCACCATATTCTCCGCACTGTGGGTATTATAGAGACGAGTGGGGTTGCCTTTACTACATTTCAGCTTAAGTGAGCAGCATATCAGTGGTGGTGAGCGTACGAGTTGGGTATCCCAGCCGATGCAGCTTTACTTTCATGGACTCAGTTTTCAGAGATGTTCTTGAGAGAGTTTGTTCCCCAGACTCTCGAGATGCATATCGCGCGGAGTTTGAGCATCTGCGCCAGGGCAGTATGTTAGTGTCAAGAATATTCCGTTAGATTTAGTGAATGTCCAAACATGCACCTGCTTTTGTTTCTACAGTTAGAGAGCGAGTCCGCAGGTTCATTGAGGGGCTCAGTCATGGTATCAGATTCAACATGGCTCGGGAGTTGGAGACGAATGTTCCATTCCAGCAGGTGGTAGAGATCGCTCACAGATTAGAGGGCATGAGGGTTCAGGAGGAAGAGGTCAGGGAGGCTAAGAGGCCTCGCAGATCGGGAGGATATACAAGTCCCTATTTTGGAGACAGGGTACGACATGGCAGAGGGTTTGTGGGTCAGCCAGTTCATTTTGAACTTCAGGCTTCGCACGGTGTTCCAGATACCCATAGGTCTTAGATTACCCGCACCGGACAACTTCCACAGCCACGCCAGCGGAGGGGTTGCTTTGAGTGTGGAGATACCGGCCATAATGCGAGATATTTTCCCAGACTCCGGACATATATTTCACAGCGGGGTGTTCAAGCTATGAATTCTGCTCCAGTTTCTGCTACCCCTGCACCGCCATCTAGGGATGTAGGTCAGGCGGGTAGAGGGCACCCAAGAGGGGAAGGCCCGGCCCATTGATATGCTTTCTATGGTAGGTACGAGGCCGCTTCACCAGATGGTGTTGTTACATGTATGGTTTCGATTGTTATAGAGGAGCATCATTCTTATTTTGATTTGGTTCTGCTTATCGGGGTGAGTCCTCTTATCTTGCTTCATATTTGGGTGAGTCTCGTGATTTTGTACTCTACTTATGTGTTTACCCCTATTGGGAGATTCTATAGTAGTAGCCCGTGTCTATCGTTTCGTTTTATTCATTATGGAGAGCTGTGAGACTAGAAGTGACTTTTTGTTAGCCATTACGGTAGGTTTTGATGTGATTTCTAGGTGGTTGGTTATGACTTGTGTTTTAGATGCTCTACTAGTGTGGGAGTTAAGTATGTGTTATGACTTTGTTAACGAAAATTGAATTAGTGGAAGGTTTCGGTTGGTATGATGTGTATACTACTTTGTGATTCAGAGCTGAGGACGAGATCCTCACATTTTCAAGTGGTTGATATGTTTGAACCGGGCCGCGGGCCGCGGTGGAGTTATATTAGGATGTGACCCTTGTGGCTAGTTCATTTAATTTGATTCTCCCTTGTGGAATTGATTCGTAAGTATGGTATTGTTGTGCCCCTTTTTCTCGCAAAAATGGGTTTTGACATGTGACAACTCTTTTAAAGGAGGTATTAAAAGAGAAGAGTCGCCACCTGACGATTTTTTAAGGTGCGTTAGGGCACCTATTTGTGAGTAACTCTATTTGACTAGTCCGTGTCACCAAAGATTGGGTAAGGGCTCAAATTACCTCAAAGAGAAGGTGTTAAGCACTCTTCGAGGTCCACAACATGGGTCTCGGCCGAACTTTAAACTATGTGGATTATGTAATTAGTCTAAGTGATCAAATAATAAAGGGAAATTTAAAAGTGGAGGAGTCTTATTATAACGCGTGAGAATCAGTACAAATCTTAATGACTACATTGATCTATGTTAAATGACTAAGTGTGAATAACAAGTACATAAAGAAAGGGGGGTGGGATCCTAAGTTTTTCAGCCTAAAGGATCACCCCATGCAACATAAATAATACTTCTCAACCCCTTAAGGTATGGGTTGCTTATATTATTCAGCGGGCACAAACTATCATCTCATGCTACCCAATTACTATGTTGAGGTTGTTTACTTAAACGCGCTCTAATTCAATTCTAAATTAGACCCTTTGAGTGCACTACCCGTCCCACGCCTATGGTCGAGGAGGCTTTGGACCTCTATTTGGGTGGTTCTAGACTTTCCCTATATTGCTAAAAAATGATAAAACTAGGCGACATTCAAAACAATCAAGACTTCACATAACGACAATTAGAGGCCCAAGTTAGCCTCCACACATAAACAACAAATGCATGCGGATAGATTCAGCAATAGACAACTTTCAAGATTAAGACACATTATAGCCGTTAAGTCCTATAAGCATAATTTCTAGGCGATTCTGATTTCCAGCAGTGTATAAGCAGCGTTGCAACTTTAGGCTAACAGATTTTGCAGATTAAAGGCATTACAAACCTATAGGCATGATCTCTAGTTATCTGCGTAATGAGGCAGTGGAATGATCCCAGAACTTTGAATTACCAATGCTGATTTTACAGAAATGTTTCTTAGGTAGGTGAAACTGTCCTATAGGCATGATTTCTAGTAGTTAACAACTAAAATTAATTTTATATACTTTATCCCTATAGGTGTGTCATCTAAGTGTGGCAATGCGATGAAGTAACAAAGTAATTGATTAGTTGATTAAGATCCTATAGTCATGATATCTAAAGGAGCAGTGTAACTCGGGGATATCCCAAGCCTTCAATAGCCTTACTCCCGGACAAAGCAGCATGCCCAAACAACATGCTCACAATAAAATAAATAGAGTGCCCCTGAATCCTGTGCCCGAGTCCAACAACACATATGGCCCCCTTCCATGCCCAACAAATAAATTACTTACCCATATAGATGCCAAACTTGACCAAACGAGTAATAAACGACTCACAGAATTAATTGAACAACTTAAACATTCAGTTCTTAAAAGTGAAACTAGCAGCAACTCTGGTCAAGGTATATAAACAAAATGATGGTAAGTTGGAAGGCATACAAGACACATATAAGGCAAATTTATACTCATAGTTCTAGTGACAAATTTGAGAGTGACCTATTTGACTACATAGGATAGTAAACTATTCTAAAGAGTTTCTATAAGGAAGCATGATTCAGAAATAATCTAGGGAACCTTAGATGAAGGTCTAGCAGATTCAGGCAAGAAGCGAACAAAGTACAGCCAACACATAGAATGTTCATCATAGAAAACCAATGAAAATAACAACTTAACAGAGCAAAATTTATAATCAAGTGACTGCTTAATGGAACAGGGAAATCTTAGCACGCTGAATACTAATCATAATATTTGAAGCATGCCAATCTTCAGAATAAAGATAGGCTAGTATTGAACCTGATACTAGTTGGTCATATGGGAGAGGAGAGACTGGTTATGAGGTTTTCTAAGGTCCCAGACAGTGTTGAAAAGCACCGGATTATATAAGTTCCAAACATATATTAGAGCTTAAATGGCATGAAGACAGGCTTTAGCTAACCAGTATAACATCAGGAATTCAGCAGGTTGGACAGGAACGACTTAACTAGGTCTAAAACACATGCATGGAGTTATCACAAAGGTACAAGACAAGGCATGGGACACGCATTAATCCACAAGTAGCAAGGAAAGCATTCTTAGGCTAATAACATAATCAGGAGTTAACTATAGAATATTATTAAGTTGCACATAATGCCTTAACAGGGATCAGAACAGGTCCTGGGCATGACTCAACTCATCCTAAGAGTACAAACCAGGCAAGATGCTACACTAGAACCAAACAACAGTGATAAACATTCGAGCACACACGTTAGAGCCAACGGACTTAAGAAAAACAAAACCAAGGCAGCAATTAGTCAAGTTTGATTACTAGAAGGCATAGAGCCTCAAAGAATAGCTTCAAAGAAGACAACAACACGTTGGTTCATAAAATCTCAGAGGCATAGATATACAAAGCAGGAATTCAAATGACAAAAAATAAAATAAAGTTGCAAGAGTCGTAGCTACATTACCAGTTACAGATGAACAAGTAAACAAGTGGAGTAATTTCAGCAACACTTCAATGTCAATAGCAAAACGAGCAGTAGAACCTAAGAATCTCAGTGAGTCAGAATTCCCAAGGGTTTCGAATGAGCCCCAGGTAATGCTCACACTGATAAAGGTTCGAGAATTGAATTCCGGTGGCCTTGGCTTTCAGTCAGCCAAAAGATTAAGCCTTAGAATAATATATGACAAGAAAGAATAAGAGAAAGGTAGTAGTTTGTGCGATTCAAAAGTCTGTCTTAGGGGAGTTGGGGGATGGGTTTTTATAGTGATAAAAATCAATACACAAATAAGGAAATACAGTCAACCGAACATAAACAAAGAAAGGAGAACATGCAAAAATCAATTTAGAATTGGATTAGGAGAAGAAACTAGGTAAACCCTAGTTTGACTAGGATCAGAGATTGGGCGGAGATGTTGGTGAATCGAATCCTCATAGCCTTTCTATGAATGTATACAGGCGAAATATCGTCCAAATCTTGGAGAGTAAAGCCGATCTCCTTTGATTCAAAGACTGGTACTTGCCAAAAATGGGCAAGTACTAAGTAACACTATATTTACACAGGTAATAGCGGTATAATCCGGAAAAGATAAGTAAATCATGGTAAGAATCCATGAATGAGTTGGATTCAGAGAAGAATTGGGGTGGCGTCTAGGGTTTGTGAGGTGAGGGGAGGTTTTGAGAGAGTATAGGGGCGGCCGGTTGGAAAAATGGGTTAGGGTTTGGGGCTGTGCAGTTATAAGGAGAGAAGCGGGATGTGTTGTGAGAGATCAACGACTGTGATTTTAAAGAGAGAGACGGGGCGGGTCAGTCGGGTCCCGTCCGGGTTGGATTAATAAGGGCCTTTGGTTTGGGCTGCTGAAGGCAAAATGAAGTATGCCAAATGTTTTGGCCTGCTTTTGGCCTGAAATTCATATTAAAGTTGGGCCATAATTTAAATACACAAAACTTTATCAAAAATAATTTATAAGAAGTAATTAACAAAATAATAAAATATTATTTATGTAGTAAAATGCTTTAAAATAATAGTTTTAACATTAAAAAAATATAAAAATGCTATTTGGCACAAATGATGTAAAAAATGTAATTATGCATAGCATATAAGCTATTATTGCAAAATTATGTAAATAGCCTAAAAATACAAATATAACTATATAAAATTATGAAACCTATATGGGGATACAAATAATAAATTTAGATGATTAAGTCATTACAAAATAATTTGAAAGGGTAATTAATAAATATTCAAGTAATTTAAATGCAGGAAAAATCAATTTTAAAGCTTTAAACAAATTATGAAAAATTATAGAAAATACTTGTATGACTCTTTGTAAATTGGTGATGGTGTAGGAATGATATTTAAAGCATATATGGTATTTATAAAAATATGAGGGCAAAATTGGGTATCAACAGGTATTGATTGGGAGTTGTGCATGTCAGGCTTGTTCGATAGTTCTCTCATGTGTTTCTCTTTGCATATTTAGTTATATTCGCATTGTGCTTATTGGGTCTTTAGCTTGCGAGGTGAGTGACCAGGTGGCGTTAGATGTGAATTGTTGATTCAGGTGAATGGTTATGAGATCCTCATGTTTCTTACATCGTTGTCAGTGTTGTGAATGTCTGGGACGGGGTTTTAGCTGAGATGAGGTCATTCGTCGGTGTTGTATTTGATTATGGGAAGCTATTGTGGCCAGAGTTATTGTTATGGGCATATGTGTGATGCGTTACATCATGTGGTTGTACCGTGTGGGTGTATGCATGAGTTGTTGCAGGTGGTTGAGGCTGATGTGTTGATGTGGGAATCAGGTCTTTCGGAAATGATCGGATGGTGAGAAATTTGGTTATAAGGTTATCAGTGTGAGTGGAAGGAATAATTTTCATTTGGGATGGTGTCGTCGGGCCTATGTGGATTGGGGTAACGTGGGATCACCCGCGAGCATATGTATGGTGAGTACATTCAGTGATTTGTTGACTTCAGAATAGTTCTTGGCACGTTCGTGGACCAATATTTATTTAAGAGAGGGAGGATGTAACGACCCGACCGATCGTTTTGAGAATTTGCGTCTCGTTCGGTGGCTTAAGGTCTCGAGTAGCTCTGTATTGTGTATTATGGCTTGCGTGTGTGGTCGAGATCGATTTTTGGATGTTTCGGGATTAGTTTAGAAGGATGATTCTTGTTTTAAAAGCTTAAGCGGTATGTGTTGACCGGAGTTTGACTTTAGTGTATCTGACCTCGGAACGGAGTTTTGATGGTTCCGTTAGGCCCGGATGGTAAGTTTGGACTTGGGCGTATGCTTGGATTTGCATTTGGATATTCATGAAAGGTTTCGGCACTAATTGGTGAAAGTTGGAAATTTAAAGGTTGGGAATGTTCATAAGTTTGACCGAGAATTGACTTTGAAGATATCGGATCTGGATTTTAGTTTTGGGAATTGGAATAGCTTCATTATGGCATTTGGGACTTGTGTGCAAAATTTGGATTCATTCCGGGTTGATTTGATATGTTTCGGCACTAGTTTTGGAAGTTAGAAGATTCAAAGTTCATTAAGTTTGATTTGAGGCGCGATTCGTAGTTTTGCCGTTGTTCGATGTGATTTGAGGCCGCGAGCAGGTCCGCATTATGTTATGGAACTTGTTGCTATGTTTCAACGGGGTCTCGGGAACCCCTAGCGTATTTCAGACGAGTTTCAGATCAATTGGATCATATTGGGTGAGGCTGGTTTGGGCAAGAGTTCTGGTGTGGCCGCACCTGCGGACCACTAGGCGCAGGTGCGATGGTCGCAGGTGCAGAGATGTTGGTGCAGAAGCGCATTTTGGGCAGGCCAGGTAAGTCCACAGATGCGTAGAATGGATCGCATTTACGTAAGAGCATGAGCGGGATATGAGTGTAGAAGCGAGGGAGTCTCGCAGAAGCTGAAGGTTTGTCGTGCCTGTGATGTCACAGAAGCTGAGATGTTTTCTGCAGGTGTGATGGTCGGGCTTCAGTGGTTTTCGCAGAAGAGAGTTTTTGGTCGCAAAAGCGACGCCGCAGAAGCGACTAATGTTTCGCAGATGCGAAAAGGTCTGGGCAGAAGCATATATTCGAGGATTTGGCCATTTTTACCATATTTTGAGTTGTAGACTTCGGATTTGGGCGATTTTTGAGGGGTTCTTCATGTGGTTGATTGGGGTAAGTATCCTTTATCCAGAATGAATTATATTTCATGATTCCATTATTATTTTTATTATTAAAGTAGTGAATTGAATGGGAGAAAATGAGAAATTTTGTGAAAACTTTCAAAAATGTAAAATGATGATTTGAAGGACCATTTGTTGTCGGAATTTGATAATTTCGGTATGGTTGGACTCGTATCGGAATAGGTGTTCAGATTTTAGGAATTTATCAGGTTCGAGGTGCGGGCCCGGGGTTGAATTTTTAGGTTTTGTTAAATATTGAAGCTTTATTATCCGGATTTGTTTCCTATGATTTTTATTCATGAGATGAAGTTATTTTGGCTAGATTTGAGCCGTATGGAGGTTGTTTCACATGAGGAGGTCATTTTAGAGTATCGGTCTAGCTTCTTTAAAGTAATTATCTTGCCTAACTTTGTGTGGGGGAACTACTCCTTAGGATTTAAATCATTTGTGCTAATTGTGTCATGTGAAGGTCGTGTACGCGAGGTGACGAGTATGTACTAGGGCTTATTTGTGGGAATTTGTCCTTTTTAGACTCTTAGATTCTTATGTCCATTAAAAATGAAGTTGTCTTATCATGTTAAATCTTCCACTTACTAAATTCACCCTTACGTGTCTTCTTTGGAGTTGATCGATTCATGCTCTACCCTTGTTGCTAATAAACTCTTATGTACCTTAATTGAAGTTATTATTATCGTTTCCGTAATTATTTATCCTTAATTGAAGTTATTGATGTCTTTTTCGTAATTGCTTATCCTTAATTAAAGTTATTGATGTTTTTTCCGTAAATACTTAACCTTAATTGAAGTTATCGTTGTCCTTTCTGTAATTGCTTAACCTTAACTAAAGTTTTTCTATCCCTTTCATTGTTGACTTATCCTTATTTGGAGTCATTGATTCATGATATCTCTCTTATCGTCAAGTTGTGCTTATGTGGAATCATTGTTGCACATTATCTCTCCCCTTGTTGAACTATTCTTGTTAGAACCAATATTCTCTGTTGTGTCTTTCATTGTGAGCACGTTCTTCCGTTTATTTGTGTTCTAAAGTTCTTGTGTTGATTTACTTGCCATACTCCCGTGTTATTGTTGTTGTTGCTATTGTACTCAGTGTTGTTGAGCCGAGGGCTATGCTTGGTTGTGGTATTGAAATTGTTTGGAGGAAAAGTTATGGCATATGGGCACATGTGGTGAAAGTCATTATATTGTGTTGTTATATTTTGGCACACGTGGTATTGTTGAAAGGATTGTCGGGGTGTTCGCACGTGAGTTGTCCATGCTATTGTTATTATTGATATGTAAACATGCAGCGTGACAAGACGGGCTATATATAAATGTGGGTTTGCGCATGTGGCGAGACAAGGAAGGAATATTATTATGCGCGTGCGACGAGACAAGGCGGGCATTTACTTTATTTTTGCGCATGTGATGAGACAAGGGGGATTTGCCCAATACATTTATTCTATATAATAGGAATTCCAAGCCGTAAAAGGCAATGTCAATTCCTACGACTCCTCTCACTCTCAGGGACGGATTGAACAATAGATGTTAGGGAAGGATCTCTATCGTTGGTTCATCAGAAGCCATCAAGAACGAAAGCAACAAAGAGTGTGCTAGTGAGTCCCAAGCGAAGGAAAGAAGGACGTGAGAGGCATAGAGAGGACTCAAGGACAAGACACGAATTCTCAAAAAATGAGTCAACCTGTCTAAAATTCTTTACAAAAGTCTTCCGCTCGCTGCTGGTGCCTTCTTTACGACTTTCGACCAAGCCATTATTGAAGAAACTCTTATTTAGTTAGAACGTATTAGGGAATGATTTGTGATGACTTGTGATGGCCTTGGGGCATTGTTACTGACGATATTTGTGTAGTGGTATGCATACCTTGTGTGAGTCATACATTGAACGTTTTGTGGTGATTGGTTCCTATGTGCCATTCGTTGTCTATACTCTTACTTGTTGACTTGAGTTGTGATAGGACACTTGCACAAGCAGACACATAATTAATCACCCATTTCGGTTTAAGAAGATGAATCCTGATGATATTGACCATTTATATGTACTCTCATCGACTTTCCTTCTGTGTGAGAGTTATCCTATCCGTACGTGAGTTGTCCGTGCAGTCATGAGTCATTGTTATTATTGGCACGTGAGTTATCCGTGCGGATATGAGATATTGCCACTCCCTTGGCACATGAGTCGTCCATGTGGTTACGAATTATAATGTGGGCATAAGATGCCAAGAGATAAGGGTTCATGAATTGGGACCCGTGAAATGTGACTATGAGGTGAAGTACCTCGGGAAAGTCCTTGAACAAATCTTGTGTGAAAGTAGTTGCTCTTATTGAGTTGTTTCTTATTTTTCCTTACTAGGTTTCATCAGACTTAAACTGTATTCAGCTTACTCCACGACATTATTACATGTTTTGTCTCGTTGCTAATTGTTGCTTTTAGTTTCCTATTACCAACATTGTTTCATTATTGTTAGCTTTATATTGATATTGTTCCCTGTTAGTTTCACGTTCATACTCGTACATGTTGTTTAATCTAGTAGGTGTCTTGACTGTCCCTCATCACAACTCTACCGAGGTTAGTCTTGATACTTACTGGGTACCACTGTGGTGTACTTATGCTACGCTTTCAGCATATTTTTGTGCAGATCTAGGTACTTCGGAGTTGGTTGATCACTAGCTAGCTATTCGGGTTTTGTTGTGGAGACTCAAAGTATACCTATTGTCGCGTTCGCAGAACTTGAAGTCACCAATAAATTTGAATCCTAGATTTACCACGCACTTCAGAAGATTGTAAACCAAATATATTGAGAGGTCTAACACCTGTAAAAATACAAAGACAACAAACTGTGAAACAAAAATGAAGAGCTGGGTTCAAAAGTAATGAGAAAATTCTTGCAGATTTTTAGGATGGACATATCATAAAAAGGTATGGCTGATGCTAAACATAAAAAAGATAGTAGTAGCTTCATTCCCACACGTCTGTTTGGGTAGCCTAAGAACTCTCCAAAATGAAGATTCATTTATAAAATTTTACTTTGTACTGTTTATTTCTATTCTAAAATAGTTGTACTTAGAGATTTTCTAGTAAACCTAATAGAGCTTATGACTTGTACTACCGGTTTTGGGTGTTGGCTTTGTATAGAAAATTTCTGTTTCATATTTTAATAGTTGTTGGTTGAGTTTGCCATTAATTCAGTAAGTGTTAGGCTTACCTAGTCCCTAAGATAATGTGCCATCATGACATCCTACGGAGGGAAATTGGGGTCGTGAAACCATAATCAGCGGAATATACGACAGATTCATGCCTCGAGCAGCTAGTTTGTTCCCCGTAAACAAGCTAGCCCAACTTTTCTCCTCATTTTGGGGTAAATCAAGTTTCATATGTGCTGGCGGTGCTTCTTCCTTGCTTTGCCCTTTGCTCTCACTTAGAATTGTGGTTTTAGGGCTCTGAGTAGGAAGCATATGGGTTGTCATCTGGTTCTGCACGTTCATAGTCGAGCTCACTAGTGTGATTAAGTTCAAATTTGAGCCACTAGAGCTACTTCCCGGTTGCGAATTATTCATCATCCCTATTAGAGAGATGCAATCTGCCACCAATTTCATCTTCTCCGTCATTTGTACCGTCATACTCTTCTTTGCCCTGCCTCTAGGCATTTTCCGACGAAGACATAGGATAGTTCACCCTATCGTACGCCTTGAGAGAGATCCTAGAAAATATGACTATTTCTACATATTAGAAAAATAATTACTGATTATTTTGTCAAGTGTAAACTCTATTTTTAAACGATAAAAAAAATGAATGACATTTCGTTAAGGATCTTCGTGTTTTTTATATAAAATATTTTTAGGGTACGCGCTTTGCGTGTGTATCTATATCAATGAGTATATAATTAAAAAAATAAAATAAATATTATACAATAATGTGTTTGAGTTGTGAAATAAGGATTAAAGAAAAAGGTGTAAGTCCTTGAAAATAATTAATGTTGATCATATTTAGCTAGATCAACAAAGGAAGAAATCATGCCATATACAAATCGTAGGCATATAACTCAGTGAATATTGATTCTACCTATTTAACTAACTCAGTGAACGAAGAAACCCTTAAGCTCAATGAAGTCCTCAATGTCTTAATGAATAGGCCACAAATTGAATTTAACCGAAAGGTAGCGAAGAACAATGCTTCACTATATCTAGATGTGCATAGCAGAACAACAACTTTTTAGGAACTAAAAAGTTAATTAAAGAAACTATATAAAGAACTTTTAAAGATGATTACAATGTTTAAATTGATTCAAATAACCAAAATTCATAAAATATTATTATTATTATTATTATTATTATTATTATCTATACTATTATAAAATTATATCCTTCGTAATTGTATCACATGTTGAGATAAAATTGTAATTACAACTATGTATTTCTTTGTGATTTATGTTAGGACTTCGCCTGACAGTGAAATTTGAATTCAACTGGAGTAATTAAGATTGTGCCAATTATGCATCGTCAATGACATGATATTATATTTTTTCAGCTTATAATTTTGGCTGAAAAAAATTCAATCGAACAAAACATATAGGCAAGACCTACTCTGATGGAAATAATCGCTTGATAGTGAATTTTAAACAAGATCTTTCTATAAACCACTCAATTGAAAACACTTCTCTGAAAAAACTTCGTTGTGCATGCCAAAATTTTTTATAATGACAATTATATATCTAAAATTGAGCTTACACTAAATCAGGACCATCATCGTAGACATGGATAGAGTTGCTATATCCATATCAAGCTGAACATGTTCACCAAAAAAGCACAAGGAAACCAAAAAATGTTGGTGTGTATAACTTAAATTCATAAATAGATGGTAGAATGTTAAGACATAAATGGAAGTGAATATACACGAGGCTTTACTTCTGAATAAAATTGTTTATCAATTAAGGAGAGTACAGCTGGTATTGGAAGAAGATAAATGCAATAAAGGAAGCCATGCAAAATTGGTACATACATGTGTAGACATATAAAATTTATTGGATCCAATCTATACAAAATTTGAATTAAATAATTAATTTGGACTTTATAAATTAAAATTAGTCCATTTTATTATTTTCAAGCCCAAGGTCCATTTTATCTTAAGGCCCAGACTCATGCCATGTGTCAAGTGACATGGCATGTCCAGTCAAACCCAAAACCAACAAGATGATGCCACTTGTTAAATAATGTGGCAATCCCAGTCCAAAACAGTGACCAATCAAGAATCGCCAAGTGTCTAAAATGACATCTCTTGGCCAATCACAAGTAAGCTTATCACACAACTTATGTGATAAGTTTGGTGACTCACGTGAGCCAATCAGAATCAAGCAAGAGAGTTCATATGTAGCTGGACTGTCCATCCTCTAACCATTATAAATAGAGGGGTTATATAACTCTTTGAGGACATTCAGAATTAGAGAAGAGCATTCCGCAATTGGTGAAGGCATCCACAAACAGAGAGATCAATCATCAAGTGCATAGTTCTTTCAACAAAGGAGTGATCAACAGAGTTTTCCCCGGAGATCAACCCGTAATAACAAAGTGCTGCTTGATTTTTGGCGATTAAATACATTTCAAGGAGGTCTGCATCATCCTACATTCGAGAAAGACGCTTCTCAAGCCCTCGAATCACATAAAATTTTATAGAGGAGAATCAAGGGATACATAGAATTGAACCCACAAATATTCATCAATAAAATCTCTTTTTCTTTATATTATTTTTGTTGCAGTTTATTTTTCGTACTACAAAAATTTGTTCACGCCCAATGGGACCAGTTCTACCCTTCATCTCTTTCTCTTGTAAGTTGAAAACTACAAACTTCAGATCTACGGCTGCAATGACCTTCAGGAAGTGTGATGATGTTCCATGCAAAGATGCCACTGCTACCGCATCCGTTGAGTTCAGTCATCTTAGCCCGATCACTCGAAGCAAGTTCAAGGCTAGTGGCTTGGAGGGATCTGAATACTTTGCCTCCTTGCAGATGGCAAAGAAGAGCAGATCTCACATAACATCTGCAACTACAATCTTTGGGGGCAACACCACATTCTCGCTATTTGACGAACTTTCTCAAACAACTTCCAACCTTAGTGGATTTGAGGATTTTGTGGATTCTCCAGTTTCAGTAAAAGTCAACGCCTTAATGACTGACGCGACTAAAGTGGACGAAAAGTTTGCCATGATGGAACATACTATAGAAGTCTTGAAGAAATCTGTTGAAGACAAAGGCCTTCAAATCGCTCATGTCACGACCCAAAATCCTAGCCTGTCATGATGGTGCCTATCGTGGTACTAGGCAAGCCGACATTACAAAATAATCCCAACTTTTTTAACAGAAAATGAATTAAAGTAGTTAAAATAACAAAATTTTCATAAACAGGGATAAAACCCAAAACATAACGCGGAAGTTCCCAACTATTGGGGTGTCACAGAGTGCACGAGCTTCTATACATCAAAAGTCTGGAAGATATTGTCTATGATAGTCTGAAACAAAATAAAACAAACGGAAAGATAGAGAAGGAGAGACAAGGTCTGTGAAACGCCGGGCAGCTAGCTTGGAATCTCTCAAAAGATCAACTGTGCAATGAAATCAACACCCTCCGTGTCCGGAAACACCTGAATCTGCACAGGAAGTACATGATGTAGTATGAGCACAATCAACTCAGTAAGTAACAATACTAAATAAAGAACTGAAAGTAGTGACGAGCTTCTCAGTTAAGTCCAATTATAGTAATATCTAACATAAGAAAGTAGACATGCTTTCAAGTTCAACCATTAAGGCCCAAACAACAATTTCATATCAAGTTCAACTGAAACAAAAGATAATATCTCTCAGAAATTTCCAAAACAGTGATATATGAAAACTGAAGTACAACAATAATTTAATCAATGCATCATCTCACAGCAACAGTCACTCAGTCCTCCCATTCACTCCAACCTCACAATCACTCTACACTCGGCACTCGACACTCGCACTCAGTAGGTACCTGCGCTCACTGGGGGTGTGTACAGACTCCGGAGGGGATCCTTCAGCCCAAGCGCTATAATTTGCATGGACAACTCACGTGCTACATGGATAACTCACGTGCTATAGTATCAATATCTGGATCCGCACGGATAACTCACGTGCTATAGTATAATATCTGGATCCGCAGGGACAACTCACGTGCTGCACGGATAACTCACGTGCTATAGTATAATATCTGGATCCGCAGGGACAACTCACGTGCTGCACGGATAACTCACGTGCTATATCATAATATCTGGATCCGCACGGACAACTCACGTGCTGCACGGATAAATCACGTGCTGCACGGACAACTCACGTGCTATAGTATAATATCTCACAATCAGGCCCTCAGCCTCACTCAGTCATAAATCTCTCCAGTCTCTCAGGCTCTCAATAATCATGAAAATCAGCCCAAACAACAATAATATGATGCATCAATAATAAACAATAGAGACTGTGATAAAATAAATAAGTAAAATTGTGACTGAGTACAAAATAATAATTTAGCAGATAATTCAACATGTACGCGGCCTCTGTGGGTCCCTACAGTGCCAACACATAGTCTAAACATGATTTGTGGTTCAATTTCCCTACTACATGGGGAATGTACAGATAACGATAGATTATTCAACTACACGGTTCCATGGAATTTGACCAAATTACAATTCCTACGGTGCACGCCCACACGCCCGTCACCTAGCATGTGCGTCACCTCAAAACCAATCACGTATCACAGAATCTGGGGTTTCATACCTCAGGACCAAATTTAGAACTTTTACTTATGTCAGTCTGAGCAATTCTTTATTCCAATAAGCCTTTTTCTCGCGATTCGGCCTCCGAATGCCTCAAATCTTAGTTAAAATAATTCGATACGATCAACACGAGGTATAAGAATCAATTCCATATGAAAATGCTAAATTTCACAATAAAATCCGAAATTAACTCAAAATATCAACAATGGGGCCCACATCTTGGAACCCGACAAAAGTTAATAAATTTGAACGCCCATTCAACCACGAGTCCAGCCATACAAAAATTACTAAATTCCGACATCAGATTGACCTTCAAATCTTCATTTTATATTTTTGGAAGATTTTATAAATATCTGATTTTTGCTTCCATAAATTTACGGATTCATGATGTAAATGAGTATGGAATCATGAAATATAATCAATATAGGATAAGGAATATTTACCCCAATGATTTCCCATAAAAATCGCCCAAACATCGCCTAAATCGAGCTCCCCAAACTCAAAAATGAGTAAAAATGACAAAACTCCCCGTTTTATGGGGTTTTTATGTCTGTGGCGCCACAGGTGGCGTGGGGCGCTGCCTGTGGCGCCCTTTCTAGTACCTCCGGCAGTCCCAGCACCAGGGATAGCGCCCCACGCTACCCTGGACGCTGACGGGAAATATTTTCCGACACGGAAATGGGCATAACTCTCTCATACGATGTCCGAATTCGACGATTCTTTTTGCTATAACTCTGAAATTTCAATACGGATCTAATGCTTCAACCAAAACTGAATTTGAGCTCATTTGCTTAATGTGATACTACTTAATCTTGAAGAAATGACGTCAGGACATTCTACATTCGATGCCGAAACCTATCAAATCAAGTCCGATTGACCTCAAATTTTGCACACAAGTCATAAATGACATAACAGACCTAAGAAAATTTTCAAAACAGGATTCCGACTCTGATATCAAAAACTCAACTCCCCGGTCAAACTTCCAAACTTAAATTTCCTACTTTCTCCATTTCAAGCCTAATTTAACTACGGACTTCCAAAATAATTTTCGGACATGCTCCTAAGTCCAAAATCACCATACAGAACTATTGGAATCATCAAAATTCTATTCACGGGTCGTTTACACATAAGTAAACACCCGGTCAACCTTTTCACCTTAAGTTTCATCTTGGAGACTAAGTGTCTCAATTCATTTCAAAACCTCACCGGACCTGAACCAATTAACCCGGCAAGTCATATAACAACTTTAAAGCATAAATTGAGAAGTAAATGGGGGAACAAGGTTGTAATACTCAAAACGACCGGCCGGGTCGTTACATTCTCCCTCACTTAAATATACGTTTGTCCTCGAACGTGCCAAGAGTTGTTCCCAAGCCTTTAAATTACTGTTCCACCTTATCATGCACATACCCGGGGTTGATCCCACGTCACTCTATTCTATGTAGGCCTGACAACACAACATAAATGAAAGCCATTAATCCAACCTTAGCCCATAATCCTTGGAATTAAATTTTCAGCATTCAGAATTTCTTTTCAAGACCCGAATCTCACATCTATACATTGTATAAGTCTGAACAAACTGTATCAAGCCATAACCATAACCCCAAATATAATCACATAACATACTACACAACTCACATCCTCACAACACCATTCCCGATCACAGTAACTACTCCAAACCAACCAAGTACTAGTATTAAACCCCACATTCCATATAACCTCGTTCCAAAACCTTCAAACACTAATGATAATGAAAGAAACATACAAGAACTCACAACCAATCAATAGATCAGCTGATCACAGAGCTTTCCCTTATTCAACAAGTACCATAGCCAATTGTTTAAGCCGAGTTCTAAATTATTCTTCCAACACGCTGTAATCAAACCTGATAGTACCCATTCTAGGTCTAATGACCTTATATTATCAAACACAATTATTCTACAGACATGCCATACCAATATAACTCCAGCCACAACTGTGCAATCCGTGTACCAAAAATGGAAAGTGTCTCAAACACGAGGACCATTTTGCAAGTTCAACGAGCATCACTACAACTGCAATGCTATAAGCTCATTATATATATATATATATATATTATAACCAAGACACACAAATTTAATAACAGTAACCAGCTCTTCTAGAGCTTACATTAATATCACTCGCACATGGGCTCAAACCTCGCATATATGCGCACTCCTAGCACGTAGTTATCACAAATAATTAACGCAACTAGTGCCCCCGCTGAGTTTAAATAAAACACTCACCTCAAACAGGCCGCAACCCTAAAACAATATGCTTCTGAGAACTCTGAGTCTCCAAATTCATAAAACACATGAATCACCGTAACTGATCCTAACTCTAGCACTCGAATGACTAACACACATTTCATGCACGATCATCCCACGAGGAATACTTTCATAATTCTTCTGTGCCCCATAATAATAATTTGAATATCAGTAGTCTATCAACCAGGTGAGTACCGCAATGCCGATGAAAACCCGTAAGTCAAAACACAATGCGCCTTCTGAAATACACGCCCTTCTCAGGGATTACCGAGCAGTTAGAACATTTATCTAAATATCTGGAACTGACCATTCTGCCCAGAATTCGTGACCTTCCCTTCAGGAATGAACTGCTACCTTGTACATGTAAATCTTAATCCCGCACCACATACCACATCTATCATGTCATCATGTGACAAGCACGTGAATATCATTATCAACTTTGGGTAACCAGCAAATTACATACCCGGTCATTTAGTAACCTTCATCTTGCTTCCTTCCAGGAGGAATTCATAATACACAACATGTTCCCTACATCGATAAAAAATATCCGGTTCAACCCATGGTAGAAACCATTAAGAACACTTTGAAATCCATTTGCACATAAGCAAGATATCAGAACTGAATCCCTCTAACTCGACCAAGCCACGCAGGTCACCAAACCCAAGAATATTGCCACCAAAATTTCTCTAAAGTCTCACCACATCATAATTATCCCATAAATACCACAACCGTAACACTCACTATGAAAATACCTTATGTAAATTTAAAATTGTTCCTCTTTCCTTTCTTATACTGAAATGTAGAATCCATAGTCATACAAAATTACCGCAAGTCCCGACGCCTTGAAATGCAAATCTAAGATTTTATCCATACACAAGTTCGGAAACATTCTCAATTGCTATATATAATTCTCAAACCCATTAGAATTTTCTCGGGAGTCACCCACCTTGCTCAAATCTAAATTGCACTGCCCAAACGGGCCGAAAGGCACAAACCCCATTAGCACAACAACCCCCAAAGAAATAACCCTGCCTTAACACCACCAATCAAATTCATACTTCGTGCGCACTACGTTCTTCAAAATAGCAATTTAATCATTCCATGATTTTCGTATATTTATAAAGTGCCATATAACCCGTATTCAGAAATTTCCTTACTCGAGTCATCCTTGATTGCCATCTCTGCAAGTCATAACTGATCTACAAGTATGTCTCCGACCAAAAGTAAAATTTAACACATAACCATCAAATCAAATTGTCAATAGCAGGATCCCCTACTTAGCTTTAAACTGTAATTATATAAACTTAGAACCCACAAGGATTTATCCTTCTCAATTACCATGATCTCGCATCGTTAACCCGCCAGACTTCTTGAAGTTTTTTGTTAAGCGTTTCATTAACATTCTGAATCACCAGCCACATTCACACACTCGACCTCTTATCGAGTAGCAAGTAATATTCCTCCTAGAAGCTTCATTAACATCATGCCACCGCTAACTGCTCACAGGAGATAACCCACATGTGGAATTCCTTACCGACATCTTCCTACGATGCCGCACTGGGTGCAACGACCATGTAATCAGTAAATTATCCTAAGCTCATGCTCGCCCACCATCTGTATAAGTCTGCACTTTCCCTATTGACATCAACTGAAAGTTCAACAATACCTTCCGAACTCAAGTCATATTGCACCTGAAACGATAATCAGATCTTCACATCCCTCTTCATTTCAAACAAACTCCTTTCTGCCATATTCAATCTTTCTTCGTATAGTAACCATCGCTCTAAATAAAGTACGTAGGCCAAATCATATTCCATCACGATTCCCAAACCGTTCTACACTTTCTCAAGGTGCGCGACTACCGTACCATATAATCCATATGCTAATCTGCTACTCTTACTTCCGTTAAACCATCTCCTTTAAGCAACTTCTCAACCTCTACTTCTCCTACTTGACCTGCTAGTACTTCAACCACTGCGAAACACTTCCCATCATGTCTTCCCTCATACTTTGCTACCCAACTTTTGCATAAAATCAAAATGCATCTCTGTAGTACCTGAACCAATAAAATGTTACCGACGCTAACCCTCTTCGAAGATCATCTTTCTCGAGCCATCAACATTAGAAATACCAATTCAATTCTGAACCGCTACACACAGATATCTCTGGCAACCGTCATGCACCATTTCATAACACCCTTCCCCGAAGGCCAAATCTAAGAAAATCGTAACACCGACGGACCATAATGCATTCAAATAAGCACGCGACACCACATCACAATGACAATTCCACCATGCTCGTAAATACCAAGTCTTGTTACTTTAACAACCAAACTTGGACATCTATAGTCTGATTCCCTTTCCTCCGCTGGAACTAATTACTGAACCCCTTAATCATGCACTGAGAAATCCTCTCTTCGAGCCATTCTCTGCCTCAACACATAACGAGCACCTTACTATTACACCAATATTGTGCGATAACAATGCATAGACATCATAGGAACCCGTGTACAGTCTCGAAATCATAGAAAATACAGATACTGAGCTGGAATAAAAGAATATTCTTCTACAAGGCGACGATAATAGCCCGCCCGAACACACAGGGAAAAACATCCTGCACCGCATTTGCAATACCACTACAACTCCTAACAGCCCTATAGCCTCTCAAAGATAAGTACAGACGTCTCCGTACCGATCCACAAGACTATACTAGACTTGCTCACGACTCGTGAGACCTATGTAACGTAGGCTCTGATACCAACTTGTCACGACCCAAAATACTAACCTATCGTGGTACTAGGCAAGACGACATTACAAAATAATCCCAACTCTCTTAACATAAAATGAATTAAAGTAGTTAAAATAATAAAATTTCATAAACAGGGATAAAACCCAAAACATAACGCGGAAGTTCCCAACTATCCGGGTATCACAGAGTGCATGATCTTCTATACATCATAAGTCTGGAAGATACTGTGTATGATAGTCTGAAACAAAATAAAACAAATGGAAAGATAGAGAAGGAGAGACAAGTTCTGCGAAACGCTGGGCAACTACCTTGGAATCTACCAAAAGATCAACTGTGTAATGAAATCAACACCCTCCATGTCCGGAAACACCTGAATCTACACACAAAGTGCAGGGTGTAGATGAGTACAACCAACTCAGTAAGTAACAGTTCTAAATTTGGTCCTGAGGGTATGAAATCCTAGATTCTATGATACATGATTGGTTTTGAGGTGACGCACATGCTAGGTGATGGGCATGTGGGCATGCACCGTAGGAATTGTGACTTGGTCAAATTCCATGGGACCATGTAGTTGAATAATCTGTCGTTATCTATACATTCCCCATGTAGTAGGGAAATTGAACCACAAATCATGTTTAGACTGCGTACATGTTGAATTATCTGCTAAATTGTTATTTTGTACTCAGTCACAATTTTACTTGTTTATTTTATCTCAGTCTCTATTGTTCATTATTGATGCATCATATTATTGTTGTTTGGGCTGATTTTCATGATTATTGAGAGCCATAGAGACTGGAGAGATTTATGACTGAGTGAGGCCGAGGGCCTGATTGTGAGATATTATACAATAACACGTGAGTTGTCCGTGCAGATCCAGATATTATACTATAGAACGTGAGTTATTCGTGCAGCACATGAGTTGTCCGTGTGGATCCAGATATTATACTATAGCACGTGAGTTTTCCGTACAGTACGTGAGTTGTCCGTGCGAATCCAGATATTATGCTATAGCACGTGAGTTGTCCGTGTGGATTTAGATATTATACTATAGCACGTGAGTTGTCCGTGCAGATCCAGATATTATACTATAGCATGCGTGTTGTCCGTGTAGCACGTGAGTTGTCCGTGCGGATCCAGATATTGATACTATAACACGTGAGTTGTTCGTGCGGATTATAGCGCTTGGGCTGAAGGAGCCCCTTCGGAGTCTGTACACACCCCTAGTGAGCGCAGGTACCTACTGAGTGCGAGTATCGAGTGCCGAGTGTAGAGTGATTGTGAGGTTGGAGTGAATGGGAGGACTGAGTGACTGTTGCGGTGAGATGATGCATTGATTAAATTATGGTTGTGCTTCAGTTGTCATATATCACTGTTTTGGAAATTTCTGAGAGATATTATCTTTTGTTTCAGTTGAACTTGATATGAAATTGTTGTTTGGGCCTTAATGGTTGAACTTGAAAGCATGTCTACTTTCTTATGTTAGAAATTACTGTAATTGGACTTAACTGAGAAGCTCGTCACTACTTTCAGTTCTTTATTTAGTATTGTTACTTACTGAGTTGGTTGTGCTCATACTATACCCTGCACTTTGTGTGTAGATTTAGGTGTTTCCGGACACGGAGGGTGTTGATTTCATTGCACAGTTGATCTTTTGGGAGATTCCAAGGTAGCTGCCCGGCGTATCGCAAACCTTGTCTCTCCTTCTCTATCTTTCCATTTCTTTTATTTTGTTTCAGACTATCATAGATAGTATCTTCCCAGACTTATGATGTATAGAAGCTCATGCACTCTGTGACATCCCGATAGTTGGGAACTTCCGCATTATGTTTTGGGTTTTATCCCTGTTTATGAAAATTTTGTTATTTTAACTGCTTTAATTCATTTTCTGTTAAAACATTTGGGATTATTTTGTAATGTCGGCTTGCCTAGTACCACAATAGGCTCCATCACGACAAGTTAGGATTTTGGGTTGTGACAGCTCAACTCATGAACAAATTGAGGCCTATGCACATGGAGAGTCGATCCACGTCCCTCCTCGTTCACCTATCTTCACCTCGCAAAAAATGGTTGTTGAGGAATCGCTTGCCAAGTTCAGCATTCAGAAGGAAAGGCAATCCACTTCGGTTGCGGCATTATTTGTCCAACAATTTCAAGACATGATAACAAACATCATCAGAGCTCAATATGGCGGTCCATCACAAAGTTCGTTGTATTACTCTAAGTCTTATACTAAGAGGATTGATTGTCTAACTATTCCAACCAATTATCAACCACCAACGCTGCATCAATATAATGGCAAACTAAACCCAAGGCAATATATTTCCCACTTTGTCGAGACTTGTAGCAATGCTGGAACGCATGGTGACCTTTTGGTAAAACAATTTGTTCGATCGCTGAAGGGAAACACATTTTATTGGTATATTGAATTGGAGCCCAAGTCCATTGATAGTTGGGAGCAACTTGAGAAGGAATTCCTCAATCATTTTACAGTACCCGAAGAACTGTAAGCGTGATAGAGTTGACAGTCACCAAGCAAAGGAAAGATGAGCTTGTGGTGGATTACATCAATCATTGGAGAGAGTTAAGTTTGGAATGCAAGGATCACCGTTCAGAAATATCTGTTGTGGAGATGTGCATTCAAGGAATGCACTTGGGCCTTTTGTACATATTACAAGGGATTAAACCTCAAACTTTCTAAGAACTTGCAACGCGAGCACACGACATGGAGTTGAGCATCGCAAGTCATGGAAAGGCATCTCCATTTGCTGATCAGAAGGAGTTCAAAAAACGTGTTGCATCAAAGAACCATACTAAAGAATCTATGGCGGTGAAAGCAACTTCACGACCAAGCAAAATGTGAAAGAGGATAAGGCCTCGAGTCAATATCCCAAAGAGGAGAAACGCTGCCCAACCTTGAAGGAATTAGAGATGAAGGTTTATCCATTTACAGATTCAGACGTACCCACGATCCTTGATGAATTTCTGGCCAAGAAAGTCATCAATATCCTTGAATCAAAAAGGCCTGAGGAAATTGGTAAAATTGGAGATCCGAAATACTGCAAGTTTCATCGCATCATTAGCCACTTTACAGAGAACAGAGAAATGCTTTGTCTTGAAGGAGAAAATCATGGCTTTTGTAAGTGAAGGAAAAATCATCATAGACATGGATGAAACAGCAGAAGCAAATCATGCAAGTATCGCGCTCAAGAAAAAGAAGTGTTCAAGGTTGCAGAACCTTTCAAGCATTACCTTCTTACAATTTGGAAGCTTCGAGCCCGCTGAAGTTGATCTTCCAAGGAAAACTCTTGAAGGTTCACTAGAGCTGGACACTCAGTCCAAAGACAAAGACGATGAGGCTTGGACTCTAGTCACTCACAAGAAACGAAAACATCAAGCAGTTTTGAGGCTACAACTTCCTAAGCCAAGAGCAAAAATGAGCGATGTAAATAAGCTACAACCGCCAAGAATTATCAAATCTTTTATTAGCAAGAAGATTAATAATGCCTTATCGCCGAAGTTCCGAAAGTCCATCACATTGCATGAATTCTTTCTTGGAAAATTCCTTCATGGAGGTCACGTTGGTACAACTCATGTAGTTTCTAATACTAATGAAATAAAGGAAAGCAACGATGACCTTGCTCCAATGAAAACACAAGAACATCATGATAACAGAAAAGTTGTCAGATGTTGTGCGACAATTTCCTTCACAGATGATGACTTGCTGCTGGGGTCTAAGCCACATAATAGACCTTTGTTCGTTGTACAGGCCATTCAGGAACAACATCTCAATCTCATACTTGTTGATGATGGTTTGCCTATCAACATCATGCCAAAGATAGTGCTAAAAAAGCTTGGGATCTCTATCGATGAGCTATCCAAAAGTAACCTAAAAATCCAAGGTTTCAACCAAGGAGGACAACGAGCCATAGGTATGATCCGCGTGGGATTATCCATTGGTGATATGAAGTCAAATACCCTGATTCACGTCATAAATGCTAAAACATCATGCAACTTGCTACTTGGGCATCCTTGGATTCATGAGAATAGAGTGGTGTCGTCTACTTTGCATCAAGGTATGAAGAACATAAAGGATGGAGAAATAGTCAAAATTGATGCAAACATCAATCCTTTCACTGAGACAGAGTCGTACTTTACAGATGCAAAATTCTACCTAGATTCTTGCGAACGGAGTGTGGAGAAACCATCATCAATCGACGACACTGATGTCAATTCAAAAGAAGAAAACGAGGCTCAATGGACTACCATTAAGCTGTCCGCAAAGACAACCGAAGAAGTCTTCGTTAAGCTATCATCATCTGAAGGTGACATACAGACAAAGACTGATAAAGAGCATCTAGTTTTCCGCTACGTTCTGCTTGAGCGTCAAAAGAAAGGGAAACCTCTGTTAGAAGAATGTACTCCAAAGAAGAAAATAAGTCACATAGCGATTCAAGATTTGAAGGATCATATGACCGTCCCAATTGCACAAATTCCATCCGTGACTTGTGAGTCTGCTAAAGGCAATCTCCAAGCTGATAAAATAAAAGGGCACTTTGATCCTAAGGCCTTCATACTGCTTGAAAAGTCTGGTTACGACTTCTCCAATCCATCAAGACCAGGAGAACTCAAAGACAAAGTCACTGGTGAAAAGATACATGGGCTCAATGACTCCCAAATGAAGTTGAGAAAGTAAGGGCACTACGTCGCCACTCCAAAGTTTGGGTTGGGATTCAGTTTGGAAGAGCCTCTTCGAATTTCATCTAAGAGAACCAAATAGATAGATTCATCACAACATACCTTAGTAAAGGAGATGAAGGAAGTTAAGGGAAAGAAAATAAAATAACGTGCTTCAGTGTTTGATCGCATTGGAGGCTCAACCCCTAGGGTCTCTATGTTTGAAAGGCTAAGTCACAAAGGTGAACGTGTATCTTCCAAACATCTAAAGGAAGTTTCCACTACCTCAATGACCTTTGTCTTTTGTCGCCTGGGAACCACAAGGAAGTCACCATCTAGAAAGACATTGTCAAAACATAAGGAGCAAGTCCATGAGGAGGGGGGTCATTTTGAAGTTGTTGGTGATAAAGAAATCTGTAGTGCTTTCCTATCATGTATGAAGAGGAAGTCTATTTTGTCAATATCCACAGATGGTCCACTGAAGGTGCAAAGGAGAACCATTGTTTACACTTGCCAGCCTCGTAAAGAAGCAGAGAAAGAGAAAGAAGCCATGCTGACCATCCAAGGAAGTCAAAGAGAAAATTCAGACTTTGTGGAAGCATCCTATCACATAACTCTGGAAGATAGCCCATGCCTTGACATTAATGATGAAGTATACGAGGCTCCCCCTCAACTAGAAGATGGGGGGCAATCAACTGTAGATGAGCTTAAGGAACTCAATTTAGGCACTCCGGAAGATCCACGCCCCACCTTTATTAGTGCACTTCTTACGCCTCAGAAGGAGGAGGAATACTCCAAGTTATTGACCGAGTACAAAGATGTCTTTGCTTGGTCATATAAAGAAATGTCTGGTCTTAGTCCTAAGGTAGTTGTTCATCATTTAGGGATCAAAAGTGGAGCATGCCCTTTGAAGCAGTCACTGTCGTGCCCCTTTTTCTCGCGAAAACGGGCTTCAACATTGTGAAAACTCTTTTGAGTGGGAGGTAAAGTGTTAAAAGAAAAAGAGTCGCAACCTAACAATTTTTAAGGTGCGTTAGGACACATATTATGCAAATAACTTTGTTTGACTAGTCAACGCCACCAAAGATCGGGTAAGGGCTCAAATCACCTCAAAGAGAAGGTGTTAGGCACTCTTTGAGGTCCACAACTGTGGGTCCCGGCCGAACTTAAGACTATGTGGATTATAATTAGGCAAGATAATTAAATAAACAAAGAGAATAAAGGGTCAAGAGTTTCATTATAACACAATGAGAAGTGGTACAGATCTTAAGGACTACAAGGATGCAACTATAACGGTCTATATTAGATGACTAAGTGTATAAAGGGAAAGGGGGGTTCTAAGTTTTTTAACCTAAAGGAACACCCCGTGCAACATAAATAATACTTTGCAACTCATTTTAGATAGGAGTTGCTCATATTATTCAGCGGGCACAAACTATCATCTCCTGCTACCCGATTACTATGTTAAAGTTGTTTACTTAGAGCGTTCTAATTCAATTCCAGGTCGCGTCCTATGCGTGCACTACCCGTCCCATGCCTATGGTCCAGGAGGCGTTGGACCTCTATTTGGGTGATTCTAGACTTTACTTAGGCTACTCAAAATGATAAAACTAAGCGACATTCAAAACAAATAGGGCTTCACTTAAGGACAGTTAAAGGCTCAAGTTAGCCTCCACACTTAGACAACAAATACACGCAAACAGATTTCCATGTTAGGCACTAGACAGTTTCAAAATTGAGGCAAATTGAAGTCATTAAGCTCTATAGACATGGTTTCTAAACAACTACTCAGTTTAAGAGTATCTGGTACTGTTATGCCATTTATTGAGATTATATATTATAAGTTATTAAAACCTATAGACATGGTCTCTAAGTGATTTACGCAATAGGGGGAATGAAAACCATTGGGAATACTCAGAATTACTCGTGTTTGATCCTATTGGCATGCTTTCTAAGCAAGTAGCAGTATTTTATAGCTAGGTTCTAATAGTTGGCATCTGAAAACTGATTCTTTAACACTTCGTCCCTATAGGCATGTTTTTCTAGGCGAGCGATAGATATAACAATAGTTGATGAATCAATTAAGAACCTACGGACATGATATCTAGACGAGGAACAGTAGATCATAATCTAGTATAATCCTATAGGCATGGTATCTAATCAACATGATGTCGTTATGCAAATTGGAGGATGGTTATTGGCATTTGTTTTCTATAGGCATGCTGTCTAGTGACACATAGCAGTGGACATGGGAATAAATAGAGTATTTAAGCTCATGCTTTGATAGTAAACAAGTTGTGCGAGTGTGTGATTCCCCTAATGGCATGATTTCTACTAGTGTACATGGAAATTCAAATAGCATATAGGGCAGGTTGGATAAAATAACAAGTAAATCATACGAATCCTATAGGCATGTTTTCTACCCTTTCATGCAAACATTGGAATATATCGTTTTTCCAATTTCACTAACACCCCAATTATTTATTACAAAATTATGACAGACCAGATGAGGAATATAAGTAAACATATTACACGAGAAATTATAGTAGGCCTACAACAGGCCTAAAGGAGATACCCAGTATTGCCTGGGCCTTCAACAAGCTCCTTCTTCGCACATAGCATGCCCGGATCCAAATAGGGGACTATGCCCATCAGCACATCCCAGAAGTCATAGAGGAACTCAAGCTAAACCAAACAGCACAAATTGCCCATATGACCCAAATATTGAATTACACAGAAATCACTTATACAACCCAGTTTGTAGATTATACAAATAATGTGAGGAAGAAAAGCTAAATGTTAAAAGTAACTCAAGTTCCAGCAGCAAAGAGAGTGATCAACGAACCCCAAATCCTAGTGTGTCAGAGTTCACAAGGGTCTCAAATGGACCCCGAGCAGTGCTCACATTAGGGAGGTCAATAGAGAGAATTTTGGTGGCCTTGGCTTTCAGCTGGCCAAGGGTGATAGATTCAGAATAGTGTAGGTATCAAATGAGAGTGAGATGTCACTGATCAAGTGATAGAATTTGAAGAGGTGCACTTATATTTTAGAAGCAAACATAGCAGGGGTGATTAAACAAAGAACATACAAGCAAAGAGAATCAACAAACACTTAAAGGACAGGTTGATATCACAAGTTCAAACACTTAGCATATTGGGCAGAAAACATTTTGCAAGAAGCAGGGGAATCAAGTTTTCTGAGACTACAAGATTAACATACAAAGGTGCACAATGCCAAACGAGTCTAAAGTAGAGCACTAACTTAAAGGATTTAAAGCCCAGGGGTCCAAATTATGTTGAATATCCATCACAACACCAGAAAGTAGACATGCCAACTTATATCACTAAGACAAAACAGTACCAAACATTATAAGGAAACACACGTTAAGATGTCTACTCTAAAGGTCCCAACTAATCACCAGGGGATACAAGATTAGGCAAACCGAAGACATAATGAGTGACAAAATAGCATGGGAGCAGGTCACAGCTAGAGTGAAGGTCATATATTAGGACACATTATAGATAGGAGTTAGTCATTACAGGAACCAAGAACAAAGAAGGGAAGTAAACTCATGCCAAACAGTAAATGTAGACATTCAGGTACCAACACATTAGGCTAAACGAACTTAAGAGAGTCCAAATTATTCAAGCTAAGCATAAACATATCTCAGAACTGACAGATTTAGGTAAAATCAAATGCTAAAGAAGTTCAGATCACAAAACGAGTTTAATGCCAACAAGGTTGCACATAGAGATGGTCTAGAAACACATTAGGTCATGAAATTTCAGAGGTATGAATATGCAAATCATGAACACAGGAGAATAAAATTGCGAAAGCTAAGGAACTTATTAGTTATCACTTGACAAATAGACAAACAAGAAAGAACAAACTCAACAATACTCTGAACATTAGCAAAGAGCAATAAAACCCAGAATCTAAGTGCGTCAAAGTTCCCAAAGGCTTCAAACGAACCCCGGGCAGTGCTCACACTAAGAAACGTTGCAAAATTGAATTCCGGTGGCCTTGGCTTACAGCCGGCCAAGAGCCAAAGTATAGAACAATAGAATGAGAGAATAATAGAGTGACAACCTTTAGTTTTTAGCGAATCTCGTGAAAAACAAAAGTCTGTTTCAAAGGAGAATGGGGAGGGATTTATATAGTAGTAAAGATAAACACATAAAATAAGGAAATACTGTAGATTAA
Source organism: Nicotiana otophora (assembly GCA_000715115.1). NCBI lineage: Eukaryota > Viridiplantae > Streptophyta > Magnoliopsida > Solanales > Solanaceae > Nicotiana > Nicotiana otophora. Next base: position 204,989 of record AWOL01S0021603.1, on the reverse strand, counting down.
ACACAAATAAGGAAAATATGGCATGCAATAATCAATTAGAATCAGTTTTAGGGTAAATCCAGGAAACCCTAGTTCAGACGAGGAACAAAAATGGTAAAAATCTCACTGAATCGAAGCCATGGGTCTGATAGTGAGTGTATCAGGCCAGAAACATAAAGATGATACAGAATCAGAGTCAAACGAACACCAAAGACTCAGCTTCCATAAATAATCAAGTACGCAGTACTTGTAACGTTCAAAAGATGGTAAGTAACTCCGTGTGTGCAAGAAAAGGAAAGGAATTATGGATGATTTCCATGTAATATTGGATTGGGGCTGGGATTTGAGTGAGGCGGCTAGGGTTTAGGTTTGAGAGATGAGAGCGTGTGAGGGCGTCTGGGGAAAGGGAATGGTCTCTAGGGTTTTGGGGTAGGGATAAAAGGAAAGGGAGTGGAGTGTTGTGAGTCGTTGATCGCTTTTAATCAACGGCTGAGATTTGAGGAGAGCTGGGTCGGGTTTTGGATTGGGTAGGCTTATTGGGGTTGCTTGGGGTTGGGCTTGAGGATTGGGCCAGAGGTTTGGGTATGTTTAGTCCGAAAATAGCTCAAACAATTGGGCCAGCTTTTTAAATAAGAGATTAAAAGGGAAATAATTTAATAAAATAGTTAAATAATATGTTAAAATGTTATTTATGAAAACTAATACCTTAAAACAATAGTAGAAGATTATAAAAAAGGTAAAATATTATTTTGACCTTGAATAAAATGATAAATGCAATAAAGTTGTAAATTATAGGCTATTATTGCAAGGTTGTGCAAATAGCCTAAAATACTAGTGTAAAACAATGAAGTAAAAATATTTGAAACAATGTATTATGGATGCAAATAATAATTTTAGATGATTAAGTCATCACAAAATGATTTGAAGGAGTAATTAATAAATATTCAAGTAATTTAAATGTAAGAAAATCAATTTTAAAGCTCTACAAATTATGGAAAATTATAGAAAATACTTGTATAGATTTTGTAAACTAAATAATGATGCGAAATGATATTTTGAAAGTATATATATTATTTGAGTAAATATGAGGGCAAAATTGGGTATCAACAGCTGCCCCTCTTTACTAGGGAATGATGAAAGAGTTGTAGGGTAAAGAAAATGATGACCAATTTTGGCCGAATTGAGTGAGGAATGATGTGATTGAAAAAATGGAGTCTGAACCCCGGTTCCTGAGTTGAATATATATCCCTGGTGTTACGGGAATCAGGACGTGTATAGTTCTGGATCCAACGGTGAACGAAACCGATGGAGTTGTTATAGGAATGTTTGCATGTTTCGGAGAGGGTTCTTTTGGGTATGATAGTATCAGATGAATTTATGCGGAGTCGTGAATGTGGATTTGAAACGTTACGGATGTGTCACAAAGCAGAAATCTGAACGGTCACAGAGTAAAAGGTAGGCAATTACTGGTAGTTGGTTATATTTGAAATAATTGAAGGATGTGAATGATATGAACGGAAACCGGAGCGAAGGTTGCTCCCATTTGTAGAACGGTTACCTCCTGGATTACCTGCAAAACTTAAAACACGGTGCATGCGAATATATATATATATATATATATATATGGGTTACTAATTGCGAAAGTTTAAATGCGATGCAAATTCCCTTTGGACCATGAAGGTTGTCTTTGGACGGTGAGGATGATGTCTTTAGACCATGACATCCTGGGCTATGAAGCGTATGATAAGGGATTCACAGGCCATGGAATGGTGTCCTCGGGCCATGAGGATGGTACCTCTGGACTATGACGCCCTTGAATAATGATGTGCAATTTTGAGAGATCCTCAGACCATGGAATGGTGTCTCCCGGCTATGAGGATGATGCCTTCGGACTATGATGCCTTTGGACAAAATGACGATGTTTCAGCACTTGAAATGCAAAGATATAATGCCTGGTCATATGCGAGGACAAGACAAGACAAGGGTTAGTCTTGTGTGAGATGAGGGCGGCGCTTAGCCCTAGGTGACCAAATAAATAGTGCTAGGTCTTAGGTAGCGTAGTGGACATAGTATTTAGTCTCACGCAAGGAAAGGAAATGCTTATCCTTATGCAATTAGGAGGCAGTGCTTAGCCTCATGCAAGAAAAGGAGACAATGCCTAGTCTCATGCAGGGAAAGGCAGTGCTTAGCCTTATGCAATTAGGGAGGTAGTGCTTAGCCTCATGCAAGAAGAGGAGACAATGCTTAGTCTCATGCAGGGAAAGACAGTGCTTAGCCTCATACAATTAGGGAGGAAATGCTTAGCCTCATGCAAGAAGAGGAGACAATGCTTAGTCTCATGCAGGGAAAGGTAGTGCTTAGCCTTATGCAATTAGGGAGGCAGTGCTTAGCCTCATGCAAAAATAGGAGACAATGCTTAGTCTCATGCAAAGAGGGGAGACAATGCTTAGTCTCATACAAGGAAAGGCAATGCTTAGCCTTATGAAATTAGGGAGGCAGTGCTTAGCCTCATGCAAGAAGAGGAGACAATGCTTAGTCTCATGCAGGGAAAGACAGTGCTTAGCCTCATACAATTAGGGAGGAAATGCTTAGCCTCATGCAAGAAGAGGAGACAATGCTTAGTCTCATGCAGGGAAAGACAGTGCTTAGCCTCATACAATTAGGGAGGAAATGCTTAGCCTCATGCAAGAAGAGGAGACAATGCTTAGTCTCATGCAGGGAAAGACAGTGCTTAGCCTCATACAATTAGGGAGGAAATGCTTAGCCTCATGCAAGAAGAGGAGACAATGCTTAGTCTCATGCAGGGAAAGACAGTGCTTAGCCTCATACAATTAGGGAGGAAATGCTTAGCCTCATGCAAGAAGAGGAGACAATGCTTAGTCTCATGCAGGGAAAGACAGTGCTTAGCCTCATACAATTAGGGAGGAAATGCTTAGCCTCATGCAAGAAGAGGAGACAATGCTTAGTCTCATGCAGGGAAAGACAGTGCTTAGCCTCATACAATTAGGGAGGAAATGCTTAGCCTCATGCAAGAAGAGGAGACAATGCTTAGTCTCATGCAAAGAGGGGAGACAATGCTTAGTCTCATACAAGGAAAGGCAATGCTTAGCCTTATGAAATTAGGGAGGCAGTGCTTAGCCTCATGCAATAAGAGGAGACAATGCTTAGTCTCATGCAGGGAAGGGCAGTGCTTAGCATTACACAATTAATGAGGCAATGCTTAGCCTCATGCAAGAAATGGAGACAATGCTTAGTCTCATGCAGAGAAACGCAGTGCTTAGCCTTATGCAATTAGGGAGGTAGTGCTTAGCCTCATGCAAGAAATGGAGACAATCTTAGTCTCATGCAGAGAAAGGCAGTGCTTAGCCTTATGCAATTAAGGAGGCAATGTTTAGCCTCATGCAAGAAATGGAGACAATGCTTAGTCTCATGCAGAGAAAGGAAGTGCTTAGCCTTACGCAACAAAAGCAATGATCAGATACGAGAGAGTAAAGTATTTCTTAGCTTGATGTGTTTACGTTTAGCAACTTGTCGTCATGGAGGTAGTGATTTTGCTGTGCGTATGTATTTGCAAATATTACTGTTGTGTCTATCGTACCTTCATTCAAAGGAAAAATGTGAGTTTTGCGGGGGACGGTTGGTTCATGCTCTTGATTCCTTGCTTCGCCTTTACTCTTGTCTTGCAGTCCTGTTTGAGTTACCCTGGGTAGCATCTGGCTGTTATAGAAACAAAGTTTTCGAAAAATATGTATGCATTTGACAAATTATTTGCAAAAATATAATTGCTTGAAATGTATTGTAGTATGTAAGATCAAATAAATTAGATGAGTCGGTGACTGTGACACATTTAGAGACATTGCAACCTCCTTGTTTTATTTTTAGAATTTTGAGGGTCCTTCTCAAAATTCTGCCCCAGTTTAAATGCATACTTCTGACAATACTTTTTGGTTGTTCCATACACGACGAAGTTGATTGAACTTGCGAACTTGTCCCTAGTTTCTGACCATGGGAAAATGAAGATTTTATTAAGATGCGACCACCCACAGGGCTGCCTATGTATCCCCTCTTAAATGGGAATCAGGTCAAGCATAGTTCAGTTACATCAAGTGAAGAAGTGCGAATAATCCTAAACATAATATCTTTTGACTGCGTCCGAGTTGATAGGTTTTGGCCAAATCTCTCCGTCTATTTCTGCAAGTATGAGTGCTCCTCCTGTTAATACTCGATGAACCATGTAGGGACCTTGCCAGTTGGGTGAGAACTTCCCCTTGGCTTCATCCTGATGTGGGAAGATTTGCTTTAGCACCAACTGTCCCGGTGTGAATTGCCTTGGTCTGACCTTTTTGTTGAAAGCTCTTGCCATTCTGTTCTGGTAGAGTTGACCGTGACATATTGCATTCATTCTCTTTCCATCAATGAGAGCCAGTTGTTCATAGAGGCTCTGTACCCACTCTATATCGCTGAGCTCGGCTTCTTATATAATTCTCAAAGAAGGGATTTCTACTTCGGCAGGAATAACTGCTTCAGTACCATAAACCAATAGGTAAGGAGTTGCCCTAGTTGATGTGCGAACCGTGGTGCGACACCCGAGCAGACCAAATGGCAACTTCCCGTGCCATTTCTTGTAATTATCTACCATTTTCCTTAGTATCTTCTTGATGTTCTTGTTAGCAGTCTCTACAGCTCCATTCATTTGCGGCCCGTATGCCATGACATTCTTATGCTTGATCTTGAAAGTTTCACACATGGCCTTCATTAGGTCACTGTTGATATTGGCAGCATTGTTGGTAATGAATGACTCTGGCATTCCGAACCGACAAACAATGCGATCCCGATTAGAATCTGCGACGACCTTCTTAGTTACGTCTTTGTAATATACGGCTTCAGCCCATTTTGTGAAGTAGTCTATGGCCACTAGAATGAATCTATGCCCATTCGAAGCGGCGGGCTCGATCGGGCCTATGACATCCATACTCCAAGCCGAGAAAGGCCAAGGTGAACTTGTTGCATTGAGTTTATTGGGTAGCACCCGTATCATGTCAGAATGTATCTGGCATTGGTGGCACTTCTAAACATACTTGATGCAGTCTGTTTCCATAGTCATCCAGAAATACCCCGCTCTTAGTATCCTTTTGGCTAAGGTGAAACCATTCATGTGTGGTCCGCAAGTTCCGGCATGTATTTTGTCGAGCAATCTGAAAGCTTCCTTGGCATCGACACACCGTAATAATACCAAGTCAGGAGTTCTTCTATACAAAATTCCTCCGCTTTGAAAGAAATGGTTGGCTAATATTCAAAGCGTGCGCTTCTGAGTATGGGTAGAGTGCTCTGGATATTCTCCTTTTTCCAAATATTCCTTGATGTCGTGGAACCACAGATTTTCATTGCCCTCTTCTTCAACATGAGTACAATAAGATGGCTGTTTATGAATTCCTATTGGGACATGATCGATGAAGTTCTTGTCTGGGTGTTGTATCATGGAAGATAGAGTGGCCAATGCATCTGCGAACTCATTTTAAACTCTCAGAACATGTTTGAATTCTATCTTTGTGAACCTTTTGATCAACTCTTGTACACAATGCAAATATGGCAATATTTTGGTGTTCTTTGTGGCCCATTATCCTAGAACCTGGTGCACCAAAATGTCAGAATCTCCGATTACCAGCAGCTGCTGAAGGTTTATGTCAATGGCTAACCAGAGTTCCAGAATGCAGGCCTCATACTCCGCCATATTGTTGGTGCATGGAAACTTGAGTTTTGTAGATACCGGATAGTGTTGGCCGGTCTCTGATACCAAGACAGCTCCAACACCTACTCCTTTGAAGTTTGCTGCTCCATCGAAGAACATTCTCCAACCATCATATGCTTCGGTGATATTTTCTCCCACGAACGACACCTCCTCATCGAGAAAATACGTTTTTAATAGTTCGTATTCTCCGTCTACGGGATTCTACAGGATTTTCTGCCAGATGATCCGCCAATATTTTCCCTTTTATACCTATAGACATGGTCTCTAAGTGATTTACACAATAGGGGGAATGAAAACTATTGGGAATACTCAGAATTGCTCGTGTTTGATCCTATTGGCATGCTTTCTAAGCAAGTAGTAATATTTTATAGCTAGGTTCTAATAGTTGGCAGTTGAAAACTGATTCTTTAATACTTCGTCCCTATAGGCATGTTTTTCTAGGCGAGCGATAGATATAACAGTAGCTGATTAATCAATTAAGAACCTATTGACATGATATCTAGACGAGGAACAGTAGAGCATAATCTAGTATAATCCTATAGGTATGGTATCTAATCAACATGCTGTCGTTATGCAAATTGGAGGATGGTTATTGGTATTTGTTTCTTATAGGCATGCTGTCTAGTGACACATAGCAGTGGACATGGGAATAAATAGAGTATTTAAGCTCATGCTTTGATAGTAAACAAGTTGTGCGAGTGTGTGATTCCCCTAATGGCATGATTTCTACTAGTGTACATGGAAATTCAAATAGCATATATGGCAGGTTGGATAAAATAACAAGTAAATCATACGAATCCTATAGGCATGTTTTCTACCCTTTCATGCAAACATTAGAATATATCGTTTCCCCAATTTCACTAACACCCCAATTATTTATTACAAAATTATTACAGACCAGATGAGGAATTTAAGTACAAATATTACACAAGACATTATAGTAGGCCTACAGCAGGCCCAAAGGAGATACCCAGTATTTCGCGGGCCTTCAACAAACTCCTTCTTCGCAAATAGCATGCCCAGATCCAAATAGGGGACTATGCCCATCAACACAACCCAAAAGTCATAGAGGAACTCAAGCCAAACCAAACAGTCACAAATTGCCCATATGCCCCAAAGGACAGGTTGATATCACAAGTTCAAACACTTAGCATATTGGGTAGAAAACATTTTGCAAGAAGCAGGGGAATCAGGTTTTCTGAGACTACAAGATTAACATACAAAGGTGCACAATGCCAAACGAGTCTAAAGTAGAGCACTAACTTAAAGGATTTAAAGCTTAGGGGTCCAAATTATGTTGAATATCCATCACAATACCATAAAGTAGACATGCCAACTTATATCACTAAGACTAAAATAGTATCAAACATTATAAGGAAACACACGTTAAGATGGCTACTCTAAATGTCCCAACTAATCACTAGGGGATACAAGATTAGGCAAACCGAAGACATACTAAGTGACAAAATAGCATAGGAGCAGGTCATAGCTAGAGTGAAGGTCATAGATTAGGACACATTATAGATACAAGTCAGTCATTATAGGAACCCAGAACAAAGCAGGGAAGCAAACTCATGCCAAGCAGCAAATGTAGACATTCAGGTACCAACATATTAAGCTAAACGAACTTAAGAGATTCCAAATTATTCAAGTTAAGCATAAACATATCTCATAACAGGCAGATTTAGGTAAAATCAAATGATAAAGAAGTTCAGATCACAAAACGAGTTCAATGCCAACAAGGTTGCACATAGAGATGGTCTAGAAACACATTAGGTCATGAAATTTCAGAGGTATGAATATGCAAATCATGAACACAGGAGAATACAATTGCGAAAGCTAAGGAACTTACCAGTTATCACTTGACAAATAGACAAATAAAAAAGAACAAACTCTACAATACTCTGAACGTCAGCAAAGAGCAATAGAACCCAAAATCTTAGTGTGTCAGAGTTCTCAAAGGCTTCAAACGAACCCCGCGCAGTGTTCGCACCAAGAAAAGTTGAAAAACCAAATTCCGGTGGCCTTAGCTTTCAGCCGGCCAAGAGCCAAAGCATAGAACAAGAGAATGAGAGAACAATAGAGTGACATCCTTTAGTTTTTAGTGAATCTCGTGAAACAAAGATCTTTTTCAAAGGGGAATGGGGAGTGATTTATATAGTAGTAAAGATCAACACATAAAATAAGTAAATACAATAGATTAAACCCAAATAAGGAAAATATGGCATGCAAAAATCAATTAGAAGCAGTTTTAGGATAAATCCAGGAAACCCTAGTTCAGACGAGGAACAAAAATGGTAAAAATCTCATCGAATCAAAGCCATGGGGTCTGATAGTGAGTGTATCAGGTCAGAAACATAAAGATGATACAGAATCAGAGTCAAAAGAATACCAACAACTCAACTTCCATAAATAATCAAGTACCCAATACTTGTAACGTTCAAAAGATGGTAAGTAACTCCGTGTGTGCAAGAAAAGGAAAGGAATCATGTATGATTTCCATGTAATATCGGATTGGGGCTGGGATTTGAGTGAGGCGGCTAGGGTTTAGGTTTGAGAGATGAGAGCGTGTGAGGGCGGCTGGGGAAAGGGAATGGTCTCTAGGGTTTTGGGGTAGGGATATAAGGAAAGGGAGTGGAGTGTTGTGAGTCGTTGATCGCTTTTGATCAACGACTGAGATTTGAGGAGAGCTAGGTCGGGTTTTGGACTGGGTAGGCTTATTGGAATTGCTTGGGGTTGGGCTTGAGGATTGGGCCAGGGGTTTGGGTATGTTTAGTTCGAAAATAGCTCAAACAATTGGGCCAGCTTTTTACATGAGAGATTAAAAGGGAAATAATTTAATAACATAGTTACATAAATATATAAAAATATTATTTATGCAAATTAATACCTTAAAACAATAGTAGAAGATTATAAAAAATGTAAAATATTATTTTGACCTTGAATAAATGACAGATGCAATAAAGTTGTAAAATATAGGCTATTATTGCAAGGTTGTGCAAATAGCCTAAAATACTAGTGTAAAAAATAAAGTAAAAATATTTGAAACAATATATTATGGATTCAAATAATAATTTTAGATGATTAAGTCATCACAAAATGATTTGAAGGAGTAACTAATAAATATTCAAGTAATTTAAATGTAAGAAAATTAATTTTAAAGCTCTAAAAATTATGAAATATTATAGAAAATGCTTGTATATATTTTGTAAACTAAATAATGACGCGAAATGATATTTTGAAAGTATATATACTATTTGAGAATATATGATGGCAAAATTGGGTATCAACAGTCACAACGCATGTTTCGACCCGAGCTAGTACCACAAATCGAAGTCGAAGTCAACAAGCTCATCGAAGCGGAATTTATTTGAGAGGTGAAGTGACCATCATGCATATCGAATATTGTACTTGTCAAGAAGAAGAATGGTCAAATACGTGTTTGTGTTGACTTTCGAGATCTAAATAAGGCATGTCCGAAAGATGACTTTCCGCTACCAATTATTGAACTCATGGTTGATGCAACAACAGGGCATGAAACTATGCCATTCATGGATGGGTCCTACGGATACAATCAAATCAGAATGTCTCCAAAAGATTAAGAGTGTACTACTTTTCGAACTCCAAAAGGGATATACTGCTACAAAGTGATGCCCTTCGGTCTGAAGAATGTTGGTGCTACCTACCAACATGCAATGCAAAACATCTTTGATGACATGCTTCATAAGAGGGTTGAATTCTACATCGATGACTTGGTGGTGAAGACGAAGAGTAGGCGTTACCATCTTGAAGACCTTCAAATTATTTTTGAAAGGTTAAGAAAATTCGACTTGAAGATGAATCCACCCAAATGTGCATTTGGAGTTACCTCAGGAAAGTTTCTTGGCTTCATTATGTGTCATCGTGGAATTGAAGTTGACCCCGAAAGATTGACGCCATTTAGAAAATTCCCAAGCCGAAGAACTTGAGGGAGCTTCGAAGTCTCCAAGGAAACTTAGCATTCATCCGGAGGTTCATCTCTAATTTGGCCGGACGGTGTCAACCCTTCAATCATCTATTGAGGAAGGATATCCTTTTTCATTGGGATCAGTCATGTCAAAACACTTTTGAAAGCATCAAAAGATACATGTTGAATCCACCTGTGTTAGGAGCGCTAATGCTTGGGAAGCCATTGATACTCTACATCACAGCACAGGAACGTTCACTTGGGGCACTACTTGCTCAAGAGAATGAGGAAGGAAAGGAACAAGCCTTGTACTACCATAGTCAAACTTTGATAGGAGCTGAGTTAAACTATACGCCTCTTGAGAAAATATGCTTAGTGTTACTTTATGCGATAAAGAATCTAAGGCATTATTTTGAAGCATACACCATCAAACTCATCTCTCGAGAAGATCCCGTGAAGTTCGTGATGACTCGACCTGTTCTTTTTGGATGCCTAGCAAGATGGTCCATATTGTTTAACCAATATGAGATCACATACACACCTCAAAAGGTTGTGAAAGGACAAGCACTAGCCAATTTTCTAGTTGATCACCCTCTTCAGGCGGAATGGGAGCTACTTGATGAGTTTCCTGATGAAGACATTTTGTTTATTGAAGAATTACCACCATGGAAATAGTCTTTGATGGATATGCATGTCGTAATAGTACGGGGGCAAGTGTTTTGTTGATCTCTCCAGAAAGACAAGTCTTGCCATTCTCCTTTATTTTAGGTGAAACATGCTCCAACAATGCTGCATAGTACCAAGCTTTGATCGTCGGTCTCGAAATGGCATTAGACATAAAGATTCTACAGTTGGAGATCTACGATGACTCTTAGCTGATCATCAACCAACTTTTGGGGAGTTACGAGGTAAAGAGGGAAGATCTCTTGCCATAACATCAATATGCTTCTGGTTTACTTAAAAGATTCGACCAAGTATTCTTAAATCACGTCCCAAGAGAAGAAAATCGCAAAGCTGATGCTTTGGCTAACTTGGCCACGACGATGGCACTTGGAGAGAATCAGTCAATAAAGTTATATGTGTGTCATCCATGGGTTGTTCCTAGACTTCTTGATCTTCAAATTAACGAAAGCCATCATACGCCTGTTTGAGTGATTGAAGAAGAAGATTGGAGGCAGCCACTGATAGAGTACCTTGAACATGGAATGTTACTTGAGGATTCGCGACAAAGAACATACATCAAGCGAAGAGCACCACGATTCATCTTTGATAAGGGGACATTGTTTCACCGCTCTTTTGAAGGACTATTCTTGCGATATCGTGACAAAGAGGAAGCCCGCCAAGTGATGGAGGAAGAATGTGTGGCTCATATGGAGCACACCAACCTGGTCCTAAGCTCCATTTCCGCATCAAGAGGATGGGCTACTACTGGACGACAATGGTGAAAGATTTCATGAAGCATGCCAAAAGATGTCAAGCGTGTCAATTTCATGCAAACTACATCCACCAACCTCCAGAGCCCCTTCATCCAACTGTAGCTTCGTGGCCGTTTGATGCGTGGGGACTTGATGTTGTTGGACCACTTCCAAAGTCATCAAAGGGACATATGTATATATTGGCTGCCACAAACTACTTCTCTAGATGGGCTGAAGTTGTTCCACCCAAGGAAGTGAAAAAGGAAATTGTTGCCGATTTTATCAAGTCAAATATAATTTTCAGGTACAGTATATCAAGATACATAATCACTAATAATGGAACACCATTTGACAACAAGCTCGTAAGGAGTCTATGCGAGAAGTTCGTTTTCAAGCAACATAAGTCTTTAATGTATTATGCACCCGCCAACGGCCTTGCTGAAGCTTTTAACAAGACGTTGGGTAACCTTTTGAAGAAAGTTGTTGCAAAGAATACGAGGGACTGGCATGAGAAAATTGGTGAAGCTTTGTGGGCATATCGTACAACCTTCAGAACTGCTATACAATCAACTCCTTACTCTTTGGTGTATGGCGTAGAAGCAGTCCTTCCACTGGAGCAACAAATTCTATCATTATGGATCGCAATCCAAGAAGGACTCACGTCCGAAGAGAATGCTCAACTTCTCATAGCAGAGTTAGAGGCATTGGATGAGAAAAGATTGGAGGCACAACAAAAATTGGAGTGCTATCAAGCTCGACTAGCTAGAGCCTTCAACAAGAAAGTGCGGTCACGATCATTCCAAATGGGAGACTTGGTCCTAGCTGTTCGAAGACCCATAATTCTCAACAAATGCATAGGCTACAAGTTTACTTCAAAATAGGATGGGCCATATGTAGTGAAAGAAGCATATTCTAGTGGCGCATAGTCTCAGAATTGGTCCAATCAACGATAAATTTCTGAAGCAATATATACTTCCCATGAAAGTCACCTACGCTCCTTGACGCATGAGTCTAAACTGCACGTTGCTATACTCCTGGCCCGCATGAGTCTAAACTGTGTACGGCAACAAAAAAAGAGTCTGCAAGGTTGGAAACCTCGAAAGAGGTAGCCTAGGCAAAAATCAAGACCAATTAAAAAAAAAGCCCGCTAGGATAAAAACCTCGCGAGAGGTGGCCTAAGCAAAAATTAGGACCAAAACAAAATTAAAAAAAAAACTCATCCCTCTGAACTACGTTTTGACTTGATCCTCTTCACCGAGGTACATAGGCAGCTTAGAATTTCATTCTAAGTTCAGTCGCATGAGGTATAAAAAAAAGAGTTGGCATCATGTGATCATCATATTAATTCTTTCAAATGTAGAGGTATATGTAATTGAGGAAAAAAAGACACTTTGGCTTCAAAGTATAAAAGACATTTTATTGCTTCAATATTAAAAGAGTTATGTACATCAATGATAATAGCAGAATGAGACATCATCCTATACAAGGAATCTAAAGTCATGTAAACGATTGAAAGATAAGCATGGTTGTGAACCCGTTCGTGACTTCTCCGTATGATGATCATCCTTGATGGCGTGCCCATGGCATTTAACAGCTTCCATAGTCCCTTAACTATACGTCTTGTTGTTGGCGCAAGGATATACTTCTTCTGTTTGAAGCTCTCATACATGATCATATACATCAGTCTCAAAAGTTACATCATAAGCTTCATGAAATATCAAAAATTCGAGTATACACAACTTTTGGGGAAATGAGTATTTTCACATGATGATCTCTCAGCAACATCGAATACTTCTTTTGCATGGAGATTTTGTTTGTTTCTTGTTTCTCGAAACATCAATATATCCGCATCTTGTGCGCCTTCTTTGGTCTGAAACCGTGACCTTTTGAGCTCCTTCACAAGTCTGCAAAAGAATAAACAAGGAGATAGGATTTGTGATGATAGCCAAAGTCCTTACATGCGAAGCTGTAGAATCAATTTTAAAAATATTTGTTAAGATAGCTAATAATGAATTAGCCTCCATCTTCGACATGATTTTATTTCCTAATGTCCGAATTTTATAGGATCAAACCGTTGGTAATTCTGACGCTCCTAATCAGAGGCGGACCTAGGATTTGAAGATGACGGGGGCACCACTGTGCCCTAATCACTAGCGATAAAATTCGGCGTGCAACTATTTGAAAACTTAATGATTTTAATGACTTATCATCCAAGTATAAGAACAAAAAGAAGTTCTAAATAAAAGAAAGCACCGAACAAAGAGAGATTTCTTTGCAAAATGGGTGCTATGGGAAGGAAAAGTGTTTGATTAAGCATGTTTCACACTTTAAATTTTTTAATTTTTAAAAACAAATAAAATAAAGGGTCAGTGATCAAAAGGGCGTTCAAAAATTAAAGATCAGCGTCGAGGAACATGTACTAGGGTGGATGTGCGACTCGTTTAGATCATGAGCTGGCAACAAAAGAAATCAAGATTAAGGGTATATTAATAGTAAAAAAAAACTAAAGAAGAGTCTTAAACTCTTAAATTCCACTGCCGAGTCGGAGTCAAAGTGATTGATGAAGAAGGTTATGGAATAAGAATTTATATTTTTCTATTTGTGAAGTGATAAATTGCAATTTGAAGCTTTTTACTTTAATTTTAAGTGATGAATTTGAATAAAAATTTAATCAAGTTGACTGTTATGTATTATAAAGTTAGAACTAAACCATAATTGAATTAAAAGAAAAAGAATAAAGCAAAACATAAAACAATTTGTTATTAAGTATAAACAAAGTACGTTGTATTCGATTAACTAAAAAGGTTGAAGACGGATTCGAACCCGGATCATCTAGTAAACTAGGGAATTGAAGCGCCCAACATAACCACTTCCTCCGTCTGCCTTTTTGTGTCTGGGAGCACAACTAAAATATTTAAGGGGTCCTATATATATGTACATATATATATAACATATATATACAAAGTTTTTTTCGATACTAACGGGGTCCCGTGATTCCTTTACATGCAATGTAGGTCCGCCTCTGCTCCTAGTTCAAGATACAGTTTTTCTTGGCCGAAAGTACGCAAGCCAGAAAGTTCCCTGCAGTTAGGTCAACTTGAAAAAGCAAATTCTGTTGATAGCCCAAAAGAGTTATGCCATAAAATTTATATATTTGTAGGTCTCTGAGTTTATTTTCTAATGGCACAAACGGATCTTCATTTGGAGATTTCTAGCTCGAGATATGAAGTTTTTCACAAAAACGCGCAAAGCTAAAGAGCAATTTTGGCAGACAGACGGATCAAATTTAAGAAATTGCTGGGGCAAATCTGAAATGAATCCTTCCATGATATCTTGAGAATTTCGTTGTTTTTGAGTATTCTTGCTAATGGCGCAGGCGGATCATGATTTGGGCACTCCTAACTCGAGATATCAATCTTTTGGTGAGACTGTACAATGCTGTAAAGTTAAAACGCTGGACGCGTTTATCAGCTTCAAAACAATATTGCGGCTAATCCTCAAGGAATTTGGTGCTGAATTTTTTATATGTTCCAGCCCCTGGAGTTTTGATTCTTTATGAAGAAGCGTCTTGTGATTTCATTACTCCTGCATCGAGAAATAAATATTTTTGTAGAGACGCGCTAGGTGCTTGATCGCCGAAGTTGGAAAGGCCTACTCCAGTTGTCTTTCTCGTCAACCATGTGGTACATGTTGGCTCGCCAATGATGAAATATTGTCTATCCAAGCCTCCAAGAGTAGGGATTTTATCGCCAAGGTTGAAAGTACACTTCATGTGCCTCTCGCCAAGCCGCAACAAAGAGACGAGAGGTTCGCTAGCAATGCATCTTCTTAGGGATAACAAGATCGCTGGAACTCTTGCAAAATCCTGTAAAAGAAAATATTTTGAAAGTCCTTGGTGCCAATAGCACGACGTTTCAGCAACACGACACTTCAACTCCACTCATAAATGTCGATGCAGATGACATGAAACTTTTTGATTTCACATGATTGATTGGTGTCGATGGTGCCAAGCTCAGTTTTGCAGTAAGTATCAATGTTGATGACAAGACGCTTAATTCGACATAAGGCTTACTGCTATCTTCCTGTAGAGTAGTGTATGCTTTGGTTCCTGTTGGTTGGGTTGGTTAACGACGATAGATGCATTCGGCGCACTAATTGAGATGTTCTGCTTTTGGACCAATGCTTCATGGGCTAATGCTGATTTCGTTTAGTGATTCTGCTGCTTCATGAATACTTCTCCACAGCCCCACGAGTAACAAAAAGTTTGATTAACAAAAAGAAGAAAAAAGTTAGCACGAGTAACAAAAAGTTTGATTAAAACTAATCAACATGGAAATAGAAAGGAAAATTAGAATTAGGGAGCCTCGTTAATCTCTAGCCTCGACCATGAGTTAGGTCGTTGAATATCTGAAACCAGTAGTTCCACCAGCCACGCACAAGCCACAAACACAACAGCACAGAGCTTTCACTCAGCAACAAAAACCGGTGTCAATGACACAACGCTTCAATGCTGATGGTGAGCATTGTGACGTGCACTTTTCCGTCAAATCTCGATGGATCGTATGCTTCATGAACCTTTCCCCTACAAAAATGAGTGGTGATCATCCACTTCTTCTCATGATGTGGATTGGGGAACTCGCCATGCTTATCTTCTCCAAACCTGCAAAAAAAAAAGGACAAAGAAGTATGCTGCCCGAACAATCCTCTCGATTTCAGTGCTTGACTCAAAGATTTATTGCGTCTGGATCAAAAGGGCTGGAGCTTCGAGTTTTATAGATGTTGTATCTCTCCGAGTCTTCTTGCCCAATGGTGCAAACAGCTCGTAGTTCGGATGCTCCTATCTTGAGATATGCATTTTATTAGCAAGAGCGTACAAAGTTGAAAACATCGAGCTAGCATGTTGGAACTCATGTTCCAAATTCAGTAAATTATCTGGAAAAACCTAGGGATATCCTGACTATGATTTCTACATATGTTGTAGCTCCAGGAGTCTAATTTTCAATGCCACAAACGGCTTGTGATTTGGATGCCCTTATCTCGAGATACGACTTTTTCTCCGAGAGTATGCAGAGTTGTGAGATCAACGAGCCAAACGCGTATACCAACTTCAAAAATTAATTCCATACAATCCAGAAGGAATATGGCTGTTAATTTTTGATATGTTGGATTTCTTTGAGTCTAGAATTAATAGAATTAAGCGGCTCATAATTTGGACTCTTCGATCTCAATACATAAATCTTTTGTCGAGAGTGCGCAAAGCTATGAGATTAACACGGGCCAGACATGTAGATCAATTTCGAAAATTAATTCCAGCTAATACAAAAGGAGATTTGTGCTGATTTTTGGATATGTTTCAGTCCTATGAGTCTAGTTTCGGTAGAAACAAGCAGCTCATGATTTGAAGTCACCTACAGCAAAATATGAATTCTTTTTTCCGAGGGTACAAAGCTGGCTGACTGGTACTGCAATTAAAAAAGGCGTGACTGATATTCTTTTTGTTTTAGAGGAAAAAAATAAAACGAAGAAAGAAGTGCAAGCAAACTATGAGCAGTCGTGTTTAGCGTGAAAGGAACCCTATGTTCACGACTCTCATATGCCAAGGTAAAGGCAACAAAGATTCCTTATATTAGATTGTTTAAGGTGGTGGAACTTTTCCTATGAAAAAAGAATTCTCTTAAAGTAAAAAATGAAATTCTTGTTTGACTTGAAAGTTTTAAATGACGTATTTGAATTCAAGTCAAAGTAAAAGAGGGGAAGGCTTCATGCATGAGCCTCACGTGGCTTTGTCATAAGAAATTGATCTCCGATGAAATTGTCACACATTGTTCAATGTGACCATGTTTTGGTTACCATAACTTTGCTATAAAGGTTACTAATAAAGTATTGTTTAAGTACAACATACTTGGCGCCATAAGTTTCTTTCAATTCGATTTAGGCTTCACTGGAGAGTCACGATTGGCCAAAGAATTCAAGTTCTTTATTTATGGGCAAGAAATAACGTGTTTTTCTCATGGATACATCAAGCCTCATCTTCGAGTTTCGATAAGCCTACACTCTGACAAGCCTTGAAGTAGGGGGCATCTGTAGACATATAAAATTTATTGGGTAATTTGAATTAAATTCATTTGGGTTAAATAATTAATTTGGACTTTACAAATTAAAATTAGTGAATTTTATTATTTTCAAACCCAAGGTCCATTTTATCTTAAGGCCGAGACTTACCATGTGTCAAGTGACATAGCATGTCCAGTCAAACCCAAAGTCAAGATGATGCCACTTGTTAAATAATGTGGCAATCCCAATCCAAAACAGTGACCAATCAAGAATCGCCAAGTGTCTAAAATGGCATGTCTTGACCAATCACAAGCAAGCTTATCACACAACTTGTATGATAAGTTTGGTGACTCACATGAGCCAATCAGAATCAAGCAAGAGAGTTCATATGTAGTTGGACTATCCATCCTCTACCATTATAAATAGAGGGGTTACATAACTCTTTGAGGACATTCAAAATTGGAGAAGAGCATTTCGCAATTGGTGAAGGCATCGACAAACAGAGAGATCAATCATCAAGTGCATAGTTCTTCAACAAAGGAGTGATCAACAAAGTTCTTCCTGGAGATCAACTCGTAACAACAAAGTGCTGCTCAACGTTCTTGGCGATTAAATACATCATAATGAGGTCTGCATTATCCTACATTCGAGAAAGACGCTTCTCAAGCCCTTATTGTGAAAGTTGACTCTGTTATCTTCATTTCCAACATCAGTTAATTGATGGACAGGTACAAATTACTTAATTAGTTTAACCATATTTTGTTGTCAAAGTCCCATTGTTAAAATTGACTTCACTTTGTTTGATGTTAACTTTAAATTGTTTTGGCATTGGTTTGATTTTGTTTAACTAATTATTAGTTTACCTATCCTATTTTGTTAGTATATTATTTTCTTCTACTTTAGTTTCCGAGATGCTGTTAGGTTTGATTTTAATGCATTTTACTTTGTTAGTCTTTGTGCTGGATTACCAACTTATAATACTTTATTTATTTGACTCTAGTTCTAATGTTAGCCAATTGAGTTTAACTATATTTTAGCAGTAATATTTTTTCAAAGCTAGAAAGGCAGTGGTGTTTGTGCAACTGAGTTTTGTGATGATATACGAGGAAGTAAATATGTAATTAAGCTCTTGCCGTGTGAATTTCTAACAACTTCAGCATAATGCCCTTTTTAAATCAAGTGGTAGATTTATCTGCAAGAAGATTTTTATTTTGTTTCTTTTTTATGTAAGCAATACTTTCCCTTTCTCCGTAACTACATTTGAGCATTTTGGATATGTTTGCCTACTATGATTGACATATCATCAGAGAAATGCTAGTGGCCTACAAGTTTCTCATCAAATATTTTTATTTCATTATTTCAATTTGACGGTGAGTCTACTTTAATTGTGAAGTAAGAAGATCATCGGGTGACAATAATACAAATCACCAAGCAAATACATAGTACAATAAATTTCCATTCCAAATAATAAATATTTGAGTTACCTTGCCTGAGTTGGTGTTAGTTTAGTTTGATAGGGATTTGAACAACTGTTTGTTAATTGTTATTATGGTTATTTGTAATGAAGTTTGATTTATCTTATAAGTTATTCAATAAAACTATTTATTTAATTCCATAATTCATTATTTTTTTAAACAGTGAGATCATATTAAGGGGGTTATAAACCCCCACAAGTAATTTTTTTTAAACATTGATATTATTTTGTGGAGGTTATAAATCGCCACTAATTGTCTTTGAAAACCCCTAAAAATTAAAAATTTAAATTGTGGGGATCGTCGTGGGGGTTTTAAAAACACGCTTCAATATTGCTCGTGGCACTCATAACTGTGGCGTTTTTTAAAACCCCTGCAGTACATTTTGTGGAAGTTGAAAACCATCACAAATTGTCAAAATAACCCCCATAAAATAATAATTGTCAAGAAAGTTCATATGTAGTTGGACTGTCCATCCTCTATCATTATAAATAAAGGGGTTACATAACTCTTTGAGGACATTCAGAATTGGAGAAGAGCATTCCGCAATTGGTGAAGGCATCCACAAACAGAGAGATGAATCATCAAGTGCATATTTCTTCAACAAAGGAGTGATCAACGGAGTTCTTCTTGGAGATCAACCCGTAACAACAAAGTACTTCTCGACATTCTTGGCGATTAAATACATCACAAGGAGGTCTGCATCATCCTACATTCGAGAAAGACGCTTCTCAAGCCCTCGAATCACTGATAATTTCAGAGAGGAGAATCAAGGGATACATAGAATTGAACTCACAAATATTCATCAATTAAATCTCTTTTTCTTCATATTATTTTTGTTGCAGTTTATTTTCCATACCATGAAAATTTGTTGCGAACAACAGGGCAGATACAATTTGACACCAAATGGGCAATACTCGATCACTAGCTCCTACATTGCACTGGTGGGGCAGCATGAAAGATGGAAGACTGCTACGTTAATCTGGTCATCACTAGCTCAACCAAAACACAGGTTTGTGCATGGTTTGGTTAGCTGTACAGGGCAGATTGCTCACTAAAGCGAGGATGAGACACCTTCATATTCCAGTAGCTGGTGATACATGCTGCCTTTGTGATAGACAAGCTATGGAGACTCCCCTGCACTTATTTGTAGATTGTGACTGGATAGAGAATGTGCGAGAAAGCATCCAGCAATGGACATGGATCACTATAAGGAAAGAAAAAGTTCATGCTGTACTTGAAGGTATTAAGAGGAGGTAATGGAAACAGTTTCAAAAGGAACTAATAGCAGCAATCTGAGGAGCAGTAATATACCATGTATGGAGAGGAAGGAACTGGAAGATTTTTAGGGGAACAACTGTAAATACTAAGATAGCGTTGGTGCAGATTAAAAGAGAGACTATAGATAGAATAGAAAGATTTAAGAACTCTAGGAAAGCCAAAAGTTTCCTTAGTTTAATACACAGAATATGTTGTAATTAGATGTTACTTGATTTGTCGGAGGCCTGCTCTTCCTCGATGTGGAAGATGGGTGCTCTTTAGGTGTATGGTTTTGTGAGTTAATGGTATTATTTACATTTTCTACCAAAAAAATAAAAAATTAAGGAGAGTAATTGCAATGAGTTATTATTGCACTATTCAAGCAAGAGTTGATACTGAACGGGGTGCATCGCCAAGTCTAATAAAGCAATTCTGGGATTGTTCTATATCACTCAAAATAAACTGATATTACACATGCACATAGAGAGAGAAGAAAAGGCTGCGCTTTATGATCAACCCTCAATCCTCGACCTTTTTGTCTAGATGTAGAACTGAAAACAAACCACGACTCCAAATATATTAGTGATATAAGTATAATAATTGTTTAATAAATTGCTTCAAGAAACCCTAAATCCTTGCCTCTTTATCTCTAAAATTGAAATAAATCGCAGCAACTATATAATAGTCAGAATTCTTGCGTATAAGTTAGGTCTCCTTAGTTCAATTTTCTGATAATGTTTTCTTGTGAGCCAATTACTTGGAAACCAAGTCAGACAGAAACTCACCGAGAAGGAATTGATTACAAGTTCTATGATTAATGGACTATTTTTTTTAAATAATAATAAAGTAGCCCCAATATTAAAAACTTAAAATAATCCAGCAATAATCCATATATCTATATAATCCAGGGACATTGGCCCGGTGATGTGGCACTATCATAAATTAGGAATTCTATTTATCTTTTTTCTCAATCTTTTTGTTATTTTTTCTAATTTTTCCCATTTAAATGCTATTTTAAAAAGAGAAAGAAGGAAGTGACTCTTTAAATGGTTGTGTCTGTTACTATAATAACTAACCCCTTTCAATTTGACACAGTATTTAGTTTAATAACTTTTTATTTTATAAAAGCNTAACCATTCTGCCAAATATCTTTTTGTTATTTTTTCTGATATTTCCCATTTAAATGCTATTTTAAAAAGAGAAAGAAGGAAGTGACTCTTCACATGGTTGTGTCTGTTACTATAATAACTAACCCCTTTCAATTTGACACAACATTTAGTTTAATAACTTTTTGTTTTATAAAAGAAATGCTTATCATTTTAAATCTCAATTGCCTGCCCATTCCAGATTCCTATTCTTTGCGTGAGAAATATAAACATATTCCTTAACCATTCTGCCAAATATTCTTAATTAAAAGTCTTATACTACTGCGCAAACTTCTTCCTACTGTTGGATTGTCTTTTGTATTAGAAGAAATCAAAGAATTCAACTTTTAATTCTTGAGTACTACAGGCATTGTATCATGATGAATCATGGACAAAAACCTCAGGGAAGGTATTGAACTATCCCCAAGTGATGCGGCGATTATGATGCTCGAGTTTGGGACAATTCAAAGTAGATCATTTTGCAGGATATCTTGTGTGTTTGCTGCAATCTTCAATGTGGGACATGTGAGATGATACTCAAGCATCGGCCCCAAAAAACAACGATTTTAATCTTGATATGATAATAATCATCAGGTTAAAGTAATTAGTGAAAAAAAAGCGATAATAAAACCGGTTCAATTTCATTACACTACTCACTCTTTAATTTCCTACCCTTTGTGTTTTATGAAACTTAGTATCTGCAAAATTTAATGTTAGAGTAAATATTTACTACGTGTGATCTCAAATATATATCATATTTGCGTGCATGAAGTAATCTATAGTTATTTTCAAGTGTGAAATATATGATATGAAGCATTTCATTTAACAAAAAAAGAGGAGATTCTATAACGATGCCTGGCAAGAGATTGGCTAAGTCAATTATTGCTTGGAGAGATATTGGAACGGTTGGGGGCATCAACGTTAGGTTTTGAAACTCCGATCGACTACTATTAGAGTTAAAGTTTTCCTATCTTACCTACTATAACTTAACTTCTCTAAGAAATAGGCTAAATGTATTTATAAAGTAGTAATCTGTATTGCATAATTTAGACTTCATGCATGATAGTAATATCATATGGTTAGTGGTTATATTTGTTACCTCTGTTACCAAAAGAAATTTATCGATTGACATATACATATAACTTGAATAATTATATACATGAAAATATGTTGAATATTGTTTTTTAAGATTGAAAGACATGTCTTAGGCTTATACTAATATTTAAAAATATTCTTGAAATAATAGGAAAAAGTGATGTTTACATTTAGACATTATTTAAAGATTAGTGACATTTTATCATGAATTTTATGTGTCGTGAGAGAAGCATAATATATTAATATTTTGTGCATTATGCTTGAAAAAAATAATACTTTGAGTTTTGGTTATTTCTCTAGATTTGGATTAATATATTTATATTCAATTAAGAATGTGGGATACCATTTATCTCCTATGTCAATATTTTTTGCAGGCAATATGAAGTATTTTTCTACTTTCAAAGAAGTTGTTAAAATTATAGAGTTACCACTAATAAGTTACTTGGAAGAAATCAAATTTTTATTCAATTGGTAAGCAATTCGAACATGACATACAATCACGTGCTTGTGAAAAAGTGTAGAAAGTACTAGTATGTAATATTTTTCGATAAATCAATGGAAGGTCAAATACTTGGACATTTCAGTGGAGCAGAGGAAAAAATTATATTACGAAGAAGTTAATTGAAGGCAGGACCAAAAATTAGTACTTAGATATACCCATTTTGTAATGGTTCTTCATTTGGATGGTAAAAGGAATAAAACCGAGAAAAGCTTATCCACATGAATGATTGTTTTAACATATCCTTATATTTAATTTTTTTATATGTATATCTTGCGCTATATATTTATTCTTTGATTTGATTTTTAATCCCTTTCAACAACACTTACAAAGTATATATAAAAAATTCGCGCGTGTAAATTAACTAGTTCTCTATATACTAAAGAGCGTACATGCAAGTTGAGGATCGCTCAGTCAAACAAGCTGAACATGAGCTCATCATCACTCTCTTCTTTTACTTCTTCCTTCTTCTTGTCATTGGCGGAAGGTGCAGCGGCGGCATCGTGAGCGGGAGCAGCGGCGGTTCCGCCGACGCCGACGTTCATCTTCTGACAAAGTTTTGCAAAAAGGCTCGGCCACGGCCAGTATGATTCCACCTTCAAATTTGCTGCTTTTATGAGTGTACCAATTTTCTCGGCATTAATAGGAATGTCATCATCATGTAGGATCAAACAAGCGTAAGTACAAGCAAGTTCACCGGTGGAAGACATCTTTTTTGTATCTCAAGAATAATATTGCAGAAACCCTAATAGGTTTATTCCTAACATCAGCAGGAGTCCCAACTTGATAGGAATTTGAAGAAAGAAACGTCGGTCGTGTCAAATATTATTAATGGACTTCAAAGTCTTATTTAGGCGAAGAGTCCTAAAACTAAAAGGAACTAAAGCAGGATCGAAATTTTACCTATTTTTAGAAATTAATTATTAATTTAATATACAAATTTAGTTCATTTCGAAATCTTTATATTAGGAGAATAAGTAAATGACTACTACTAAATATTTGAGATATAGTTAAATGACTATTTCGTCTAGTGTAAGATATATTTTTAAAGGGTAAAAAGTCGAACGATATTTCGCTATGGGCATTCGTGCTTTTAAATAACTACTCTTAGGTTATGCGCGTATCCGATACTAACAAGTATAATTTTTTTTAAAAATCACATAAATAATAATGTGCTTGAATTATAAAATAAAAATTAAATAAATATCATTTCACGAAAATCGTGAATATTAATTTTTAGCTCTAGAAAGGATTTATGAGGATAGAAAGAAGGATACGGTTTTAAGAATCTTGAAAGTTCTGAAATGGTTGAGAGAGTTCTTTGTGCGAGAAACTTTCAGCAACTTACTGGAAATTAAAAGTGGGAAGAGGAAGAGGAAGAGGACATGTCTTTCGAGAGGCTTCTTGAGATGTGTCTGCTAAAAAGGTTCCTGCTGAGTAGAATTTTATGACTAACAACAAATCCAAAATTTTAGTTATGGTGATGAACCCCCTACTTTCAAAACTAATATCAAACAACCAGTCTAGCTTTGTTAAGGGTAGATTGATTACTGAATATATCCTCCTCACTCAAGAAATAGTCCATGGCGTCAGAACTCATAAGAAAGAAGGCAATGTAGTCATCAAAATTGACATGTCCAAAGCCTATGACAAGATGTCATGGACATTCCTTACTTCTGTCATGAGAAAGATGGGATTTGCTCAAGGTATTATCGAAACTATTCATAGACTTGTCTCCAATAATTGGTACTCTGTTACCATTAATGGAACAAGAATTGGATTTTTAATTTCACAAGAAGTCTCAAACAAGGAGATCCTTTATCTCCTACACTCTTTATTATTTCTGCAGAAGTTCTCACAAGGGCTCTCAACCAACTTCATCAAAATGATAGCTTTATTGGCTTCTCCGTGAAGAATAGAGGCCCCCAGATAAATCATTTTGGGTACGCAGATGCTCTGGTCCTTTTCTATTTTGGGGACAAAAAGTCCACCAAGATGATTATGATTAACTCAAAAAAATACCAGAAGGCATCTGGACAGGAAATCAATAAGGAGAAAAGCTTCTTCGTGACCCACGATAATACATGCAGACTTTCCGGGAGCAAGATTAGGAGATGGACAGGATTCAAACACTCCCCATTCTCTTTCACATATCTTGGATGTCCCATTTACTCTGGAAGGAAGAAAATTTGTCTTATCTCTGATATTTCTAAGAAGATTATCAATAAGGCAAATGGTTGGCAAGGCAGATTCCTTACAGTTGGAGGTAAAGCTCTCATTATCAATCATCTTTTGCCATCTCAAACTCTCCATATCTTTGCAGCTCTTATGCCTCCAAACGTTGTCATTAAAGAGAATGAAAGCTATTATGCTAATTGTATACGGTTGAATCCGAGCCCACCAGATTCTACTATTTGACCGAGACCGAGAGGTTGCATTGAAGGACGGCCTCGTAACGGAATAGACTAAATCACGAGGATAAGGTACCGAGTTCAGAATCGAGGTACCTGTCGAGATCGAGGCTAGTAGCGATTGAAGCCAAATGAGACAGACATCGAGCAAGATCGAAGATAGAACAATAACATAAAAGCGAGATATATGTGACTGGTCTAGGATCATGGCGTAAATCTCGGAACGGATCAAATAAGAAACGGTTAATTAGCTAATCATGAGATTTTCTTCTGTAACTAGAATTATACCATAAGTGAAATTACTCTACTATATAAAGGGGTTCTAATAATTTGTAAAGAACATTGTTCACAGATATAAAAGCAATATAATTCTCTTTCTCGTTTATACTATTGTTCATCAACTTGTTATATTTTAATTGTTCTTGCATCAACCAGTTCAAGGGTATCCAAACTCGAGGGCTGAGTTCCATTCTAACACTGGTTTGTTTTACTTTATAGTTTATTTCTTTTATTAATATATTTATCAATTGGTATTAAGTAAAATCACGTATCCTTATAACCTCATTATAAGTTTAATTGTTATCCAATTTTAAGGATAAATAGTTTGGCGCCCACCGTGGGGCCAAGGATAATAGTGATTGCTTAATACTGATTCTGATAACACGCATTGTTTTACACTTGTTCTCGTAAGAATCTTTGTTTTCAGGATAAACATGTCAAGCAGCGCCTACACATGGTGATAACGGCCTCGGATTTCACGGGGAAAATGAAAATATAGCCACCCTAATAATCGAGGTACCTCAGGCTGACCTCGAGGGAGAACCAATTACAAATCTCGTCGATGTTAGTTCACATGTCGCCTTAAATGCAATTTTGGGCGTTGATCCCGAAGGTAGTGTACGCAGGAAAGTTCGATCAGGTGGTCGAGGTACGCAAGGCGGAGAAGATGGTAGAGTTAGCCTCCAATTGATATTCGAAATGTTACAGGATCAATAAGCCGCTATAGCAAAACTACAAAATCAACATCAAACACCGAGTAGGATCGAACCAGAAGTCGTCCACAGGACCGAGCCTGTTCCAGAAAGTTCGAACGCCAACGAATCGGGTACTGACCCCGCCATTATGAAAATGCTCGAGGAGCTCACTAAACGGATTGAATCGGGAGAAAAGAAAATCGAGGCAAATGGCAAGAAAGTAGAGATATACAACTCCCGGGTTGACCAAATACCGGGGCCATCGCTTATTCTAAAGGGTATGGATTCAAAGAAATTCATACAGAAGCCTTTCCCTCCAAGTGCGGCTCCGAAACCCATTCCGAAGAAATTTCGAATGCCAGAAATTCCTAAGTATAATGGGACAACCGACCCTAATGAGCATGTCACTTCTTATACAAGCGCAATAAAAGGGAATGACTTGGAAGACGATGAGATTGAATCTGTTTTACTGAAGACATTTGGAGAAACCTTGTCGAAAGGAGCAATGATATGGTACCACAATTTAGCCGCCTAGTTCCATCGATTCCTTCGCCATGCTTTCAAACTCCTTCGTAAAGACACATGCCGGAGCAATAAAGGTTGCAACTAGGAAGTCGGACCTCTTCAAGGTGAAACAAAAAGACAACGAAATGTTGAGGGAATTCGTATCTCGGTTCTAGATGGAACACTTGGAACTACCACCAGTCACAGATGATTGGGTTGTTCAAGCCTTTACTCAGGGATTGAACGAATGAAGTTCGGTGGCATCACGACAGCTAAAGCAGAATTTAATTGAATATCTAGCGGTAACCTGGGCCGATGTACATAATCGGTACCGGTCAAAGATCAGGATCGAGGATGATCAATTGGGGACCCCTTCCGGTTCCATTTATCCAAATAGGCCTATCGGCAGAACTCAAAGGGATATCGACAGAGAACCTCGGTCGAACAGAGTTCGGTATCAATCATACAACGCAAATCGTAGAAACAGCGGCCTAGGATGCAATCCCGTCCGAAATGATCGAAGGAATGATCGAGGACAGAGCTCTTGAGGGATCATGAGCAAAAGTGGCTTCGATAAACATGCTGATCCCATAGAAGTACCACGATTATCAGAATACAACTTTAGCATCGACGCGTCAGGTATTGTGTTAGCCATTGGGAGAATCAAAGATACTAGATGGCCCAGACCCCTACAAACCGATCCATCCTAAAGAAACCCCAATTAAATATGCAAATACCATGGTACACATGGTCATAGAACCGAAGACTGCAGAACACTAAGGGAGGAGATGGTATGTCTATTCAATGAGGGTTACCTTTGAGAATTCTTGAGCGACCTAGATAAAATCCATTTCAGAGACAGGGATGGAAGAAAGAAAAACGAGCAGGAAGAGCCACAACATGTGATTCACATGATTGTTAGTGGGATCAATATTCCACAAGGGCCCATGTTTAAACGTACTAAAGTATCAATCACCAGGGAAAAACGAACTCGAGATTATGTGCCAGAAGACACTTTATCATTCAATGATGAGGAAGTAGAAGGGATCTCACATCCCCATAATGATGCTTTGGTAATCTCTATCCTTATGAATAGAATTCAAGTTAAACGTGTTTTGATTGATCTAGGAAGCTCGGCCAATATTATTCGATCGAGGATCGTAGAGCAGCTCGGCCTACAAGATCAGATCATACCCGCAGCTCAGATTCTCAATGGCTTTAACATGTTGAGTAAAACAACTAAAGGTAAAATCATCCTACCAGTAAATGTAGCCGGAACTATTCAAGAAACAAAGTTTTATATGATCGAGGGCGATATGAGATACAACGCACTACTCGAAAGACCCTGGATTCACAACATGAGGGCGGTCCCCTCAACCAAATACTGAAGTTCCCAACACCGGATGGAGTAAAAACGGTGTATGGGGAACAATATGTTGCCAAAGAGATATTCGCGGTCGACGAAGTAATACCGGTATCGGCGCTTTCGTCAACAAAGGGATCGGAGTCCAAAGGAAAATAGGAAGCTAAATAGCAACCATAGCCACCGGCCTCGACTCAGTCGAAGAAGCAGGGAACGGATGAGGACGATGACTACTGGATCCCTAGATCCTTCATAATCCCCGAGGATTCCGACGCCACCAAATCAACAGTAGAAGAGTTGGACTAAGTCATATTGATCGAGCATCTACCCGATCGAAAGGTATACCTGGGTACGTGGTTAACCCCCGAGCTCAGGGAAAAATTTATTAAATTTCTTATCAATAATATGGATTGTTTTTCTTGGTCTCATCTAGATATGACATGGATCCCGTTAGAGATCACTACACATAGATTGAGCTTGGACCCGAAGTTCCGCCCGGTAAAACAAAAGAGAAGGACCCAGTCCGAGGTAAAACATGCATTCATCAAGGACGAGGTAGCCAAACTTCTCAAAATAGGATCCATTTCGGGAAGTAAAATATCCTGAATGGTTAGCAAACGTAGTCGTAGTCCCTAAAAAGGGAAATAAACTTAGAATGTGCGTAGACTATAAATATTTTAACAAAGCATGTCCTAAAGACTCTTTTCCTCTGGCGAATATTGATCGCATGATCGATGCCACGGCCGGCCACGAGATCCTTAGTTTTCTCGATGCCTACTCCGGGTACAATCAAATACAAATGAACCAGGAGGATCAGGAAAAGACTTCGTTCATCACTAAGTACGGCACCTATTGTTATAATGTAATGTCGTTTGGACTAAACAATGTTGGTGCCACTTATCAACGCTTAGTAAATCGAATGTTCGAAGAACAAAAAGGTAAATCAATGGAGGTTTATATTGACGATTTGCTAATTAAGTCCCTGAGAGCAGAGGACCATTTGACACATTTGCAGGAGACATTCGATATACTAAAGAAACACTACATGAAACTTAACTCGGAGAAATATGCATTCGGGGTCGGCTCGGGCAAGTTCCTCGGCTTTATGGTATCAAATCGGGGGATCGAAATCAACCCCGATAAGATCAAGGCAATCGAGGACATCACAGTGTGGACAATGTTGTTAAGGCCGTACAAAGATTAACAGGGTGCATAGCCGCCCTAGGCCAATTCATCTTGAGGTCTCCGGATAGAAGTCATAGGTTCTTCTCACTGCTCAAAAAGAAGAACAATTTTGCATGGACCTCGGAATGCCAAAAATTATTGGAAGAATTAAAGCGGTACCTCTCGAACCCACCACTGCCTCATACTCCGAAAATGGACGAGCAACTCTACTTGTACTTAGCAGTCTCGAAAATCGCGGTAAGTGGGGTCCTAGTTCGAGAAAAGCAAGGTATGCAATTTCATATTTACTATGTTAGTCGAACTTTAGGTGAGGCCGAGACCCGGTACCCACACTTAGAAAAATTAGCGCTTGCCCTAATAAGCGCCTCTAGCAAAATTAAAATCATATTTTCAGTGTCACCCGATCTGTGTGGTGACTACTTATCCCCTTTGCAATATTTTGCATAAGCCCGAACTTTCGGGACGATTGGCCAAATGGGACATCACGATCAGTGGGTACGATATCGAGTATCGACCCCGAACAACCATCAAGTCTCAAATCTTAGCGGACTTTGTGGCCGACTTTACGCCAGCCCTCGTACCCGAGGTCGAAAAGGAACTATTATTAAAGTCGGGTACATCATCGGGGGTGTGGACCCTCTTCAGAGACAGCGCTTCAAACGTGAAGAGGTCCGGGCTAGGCATTGTTTTGAAGTCACCCACGGGTAATACAATTAAACAAGCTATCAAAACTTCAAAGTTAACTAACAATGAGGCCGAGTATGAGGCCATGATTGCAGGTCTCGAGCTAGCTAAAGGTTTGGAAGCAAAGGTCATCGAGGCCAAATGTGACTTCCTGCTTATGGTAAACCAAGTCAACAGAACCTTCGAGGTTCGAGAAGATCGAATGCATAGGTACTTGGACAAACTACAGGTGACTCTACATCGGTTTAAAGAATGGACCCTACAACATGTGCCTCGAGAACAAAACAGCGAGGCCGATGCCCTTTCAAATTTGGGGTCATCAGTCGAAGACAACGAGATTAGCTCGGGGACTGTCGTATAACAAGGTCAGTAATTGAAGAAGGCCACGCCGAAATCAACTCCACAAGTTTAACCTGGGATTAGAGGAACAAATATATCGAGTACCTAAAGAACGGGAAGCTTCCATCGGATCCTAAGGAATCAAGGACTCTACGTACGAAGGTCGCACGTTTCACATTGGCCGGAGATGGAACACTTTATAGAAGGATGTTCGATGGACCATTGGCAATATGTTTGGGACCAGGAGATACCGACTATGTCCTACGAGAAATCAACAAGGGCACCTGCGAATATCATTCCAATGCCGAATCATTGGTTCACAAAGTCATCAGAGCAGGATACTATTGGGCCGATATAGAAAAAGATACAAAAGAGTTTGTTCGAAAGTGCGACAAATGTCAAAGGTATGCGCCGATGATTCACCAACCCGGAGACCAACTCCACTCAGTCTTATACTTATGGCCATTCATGAAATAGGGAATGGATATCATCGGCCCTCTACCATCGGCCCCAGGTAAAGCTTAATTTATTTTGTTTATGACTGACTATTTCTTTAAGTGGGTTGAAGCACAGGCTTTCGAGAAAATTAGAGAGAAAGAAGTCATAGACTTCATCTGGGACCACATTATATGCCGATTCGGGATGCCTGCCGAGATCGTATGCGATAATGGAAAGCAATTCGTCAGCAGCAAAGTGACAAAGTTTCTCGAAGATCACAAAATAAAAAGGATCATGTCGACGCCGTATTTTCCTAGTGGGAACGGACAGGCCGAATCGACAAACAAGACCATCATTCATAATCTAAAGAAAGATTGAACGACGCTAAGGGAAAATGGAGAGAAATATTGCCCGAAGTCCTTTAGGCATATCGAACAACGTCAAAATCCAGTATGGGGGCAACACTGTTCTCTTTAGTATATGTCGCTGAAGCTCTAATCCTGGTTGAAGTCGGGGAACCTAGCGTCAGGTTTTGATATGCAACGGAAGAGTCAAATCACGAGGCTATGAATACAAGCCTAGAATTTCTAGATAAAAAAAGGGAAGTCGCCCTCGTTCGAATGGCCACACAGAAACAGCGGATCGAAAGGCACTACAATCGAAGAGCCAATCTTCGACACTTTAAAATCGGGGACTTGGTTCTGAGGAAGGTCACCCTCAATACTCAAGACCCAAACGAAGGAAAACTTGGCCCGAAATGGGAGGGACTGTATCAGGTCCTCGATATCATTAGAAAGGGATCCTACAAACTTGGCACGATGAACGACGAACAATTACCAAACAATTGGAACATATCACTCCTTAAACGATATTACTGCTAAGGTACGAGCTTCTCCATTTTTGTTTATATTTTATACTAACCATTTGCAGGTGTTTAATCGAAGACACCAAAGGATTCTTCAAACACGAAGTCCTCAGGTCTGAAAGCACGCATTGCACTCTTTTTTCCTTAGATCGGTTTTGTCCCAAATGGGTTTTTCCGGCGAGGTTTTTAACAAGGCAACTATTTTTCATGCTAACTTAGAGCAATTCAATAGTATCACCCTCATATAGTCACAAGAAAAATAGTTCGTGTCGACAGGGTCTCGATAGGCAAATTTTGTAAAGGACCAAACGGTCAAATGCACCGTGTTCATGTAGATTACTCGAGCCCTAATGGCAAAACATGTACGCATGTATAATCTATTGAAAGAAGTATTTTTCCTTACCAGATGCTCCATGCCCTAGAGAAATTTATACTTTAGAATTTCATACTTATGATCTATTATGGAAACTACTTAAGGGGCGATCACAACTGAAGTTCAAACAATTTACCTTATACTCGGGGACTGCCGTCCAAAATATTGACATGATCGAATTACTAAACCTCGAAATTGTAAGACCTTAAAAATGCAATCCTCGATTTTATAGGCCACGACCACCCCTACTCGGGAATTGACATTTCGAACGAGTTCGAAGTATAGCAGGGAAACAAGCCTAAGGAGAAAATCCCAAACTGAAGGCTATAGCCAAATTAACACGGTTCGAAAACGTCCGAATTTCGTTATAAAACATGCCTTCAAATATTCTCATAAACCGGTTAAAAATGGCAACCCTCGGCTGAATTACTAAGGGTCTCGATAATATCGACCCTCGAAAAACCCTAAGGGGTATCGAATTGTTCGAACTCTCAGACAATTTTGTGCTAAGACATAACAAAACAAAGGATTTGGATAACACCAATCCTTGAAAAGCCTAATGGGTACAAATTTTAACACCAATCCTTGAAACACCTAATGGGTACAAATTTTTATGATTAATAGTTTCAAGCCAAAAAAGGGGAAAAGCCATTCTTTTTAGGCCATATCGGCCTAATTCAAGAGCCTAAGGGCCATTTTATTTATTGAGTTCGAGAAATCGTCCTTACTCAACTACAACCTAAGGGTCACTCTACTTCGAGTTCGATCAAGTACTCACTCGATTTTAAAGACTACACTGGTCCGACTTCAGTCTAGTTGCCTAAAGTACCAAACTTGTGAGCATAATCTCCATAAGGCATGAAGGCATGAATGAAATAGAATTTTCACGAGACGGGAAATAGAATAAAGACAAGTCAAAAAGAAAAAAGATCTTTTATATATACGAAGATATTTACAAGGATCGATCAAGGTCCCGAACAAAAAATCTAAAAAGAAAAAGCCAAAGATTCCTAATTTTCCTCAGGGGCAGCTTCTTCTCCATCGAGGTCCTCCCCATTCTCGGACCCGCTCTTGCTACCATCATCATCATCGGAAGAGGCCAACGCTCCAGCATCAGCTTCATACTCTCTAGCCTTTATTATCTCGTTAGTAATATCGAAACCTCGATCGTGGATCTCCTTGAGGGTTTCCCTCCAAGATTGGCATTTGGCGAGTTCAGCAATCCAATATGCTCGAGTTTGAGCTGTCTCGGATTCCTTTCTCGCTTGGACTTGAGTGGCTTCAGCATCGACCCGGTAGACAGCCATGATCGCCTCTGCCTCTGCCTCTGCCTTTGCCTTTTCAGCTTCAGATTTGGCCTTTGCAAGTTTGGAAGCCAACCGAGCCTCGAGCTAATCTATTTTCTTTGCCTGAGCTGAGCTCTTCTCCTTCATGCCTCAAACTGACTTTCGACCGATGAAAATTGGGCTCGAGCAGCCTCTTTTTCAGCAGCAAAGCGGTCCATACTTTCTTTCCACCCCAAGGTCTCCGCCTTCATCATGTTGACCTCCTCGCGGAACTGCTCGATCCTCTCGACCTTCTTCTGCAGTTGTGAGATTGAAATGTTAGCCACTGTTCCCGAATCGAGCCCATGAGCTTTTAAGATTTTCATTACCTGCTCGATCAGGTCGGTCTGATCTTGGTGAGCCTTAGCCAGCTCGGCTCGGAGGTCTTTGATCTACTCTTCTTTTTGCCCACTGAGAAGTTTAAGGGCATTCCTCTCCTCCATGAGCCTTCGGAGGTCGGCCTCACATCGGCTCAGCTCTGCTTGGGACTTTGAAAACGCCTCCTGATGGAGTGCCAAAGCCTATATGGAAAAAAGAAAGGAAATTATGCAGGAAGAGAAGAAGTAAACTAAGTATGATATCGACAAGGGAGTTGAGACTCACCCGATTCAAGGCTTGTTGAGCCTCATCAAAGAGACTCGATGCTTCACTCAGGTCGGTGGCATCCTCGACCCCGAAAAAGTAACTACAGAAGGGGTCCTCCCCTCCATGGGCCCCTTCTACTTCGGGAGTACTCATAGCTTGGGCCTCCCGAATTTCCTCCTCGGAAAACACACGGAAAATCGGCGAGTCTCCAATATCTATTGCCCCAAGTAAGCCACTCGGGGCATTCTCCTCGCTGCAAAGGGCCTCGGAGACGACCCCTTTAGACATACCCGTATTTTGCACATCTCGGCGGTAGGAGGCATCTTCAATCTTTGACGACTCGGGGACTTTGCCCGAGCCCTTTTCTAAGACCCCCTTGGCTCGAGGCGGAATATCCTCAACCACCACCGACTCAGCGGCCTTTGGGGCCTCGAGTTTTCTTCACTCGGGCCACCAGTTCCGAGCCTTCGTCTTCATCTTCTTCTTTTTCCTAATTTAGCCGTTGAATCATATCTGCAGGCAGGGAAACGGTGCCTTTCTTCGACTTACGAACTAGATTCTTCTTAGGCTTTGGATCCTCAGAGGATAAGGTCCTTTTCCTCTTCTTATCCTTCGCTGGCTTCTGAACCGGGGTCAAAGTCTCCTCCTTACCAGACGGGGGCCTTATGATCGCATCTTTGCCCAGGCCTATACATGAGAGATTAAATATGTAGAAGAAGGGCATCTTAATCAAATCATCAAATACACAAAAAGTGGGCTTACCATGATTCTTGCCCTCCCATCGGCCCTTTGCTAAATCACGCCATGAGCGCTCGTCGTATGTGGAGGTCGAGGACAGGTTCCAAACCCATATCTCGAGGTCGGGAATCGCACGGGGCATCCAAGCGACCGCTACATCATGGAAAAAGACATCAATGAGAAAAGACAAAGTAACAAATAATACATGGAAGCTAACAGTGAGACGGTACTTACGATTCATGTTCCATTTCTTAGGAAATGGCTTCTTCTTGGCTAGGATTAGGTCGGAAGTCCTCACTCGAACTAACCGGCCCATCCAGCCTCGATCCTTGTCCTCGTCTATGCTCGAGAACAACACTTTGGTATCCCGACGTTGGAATTTTATTAACCCACCTCGATAGAGCGCGGGGCTATACAGTTTGATAAGGTGCTCGAGGGTGAAAGGAAGCCCCTTGACTTTGCTCACGAAGAATCGGAGCAGAATAACAATTCACCAAATGGAAGGATGGATTTGGCCTAGGGTTATTTGATATTTATGGCAAAAATCAATGATGACGGGGTCGAGGGGGGCCAGCGTGAAAGGGTAAGTGTAGACACTTAGAAACCCTTCCACATGAGTGGTGATGTCTTCTTCGAGGGTCGGGACCGCCACTTCTTTGCCCTCCCGGTTGCAGTCTTTCTTTACCTACTTAAGGTATTCCTCAACTATCGAGCATATATACCTCGACATTGACTCGCATCGACCTTGAATCGACGAGGCTTTATCGATCTTGAAATTGGAGTTTAGCGCGAACCCCCTAGGAATACATTACTTAAGACGGGGTTCCACCGGCGTTTTCCCGCCGGCCGGTTGAGAAGATGAAGCAACTTCTTTTTGTGGTACTGTTTTCGATGTTTTTGCCATTTTTGTGTGAGTTTGAAGAAGAGGGAGATAATAGGACTTGACGTTTGAGAAAGGATTAACAGAAAAACCTGAAAATTTGTAGAAGGGAAGAACTTAAGAGATATAAAAGCTTTGGAGATTAGAAGGAAGTGAAAGTAAAGTTTGAATTAATGAGAGAGAGGTCTATTTATTGGATTCATGACGACGGTTCAAAGGCACTAGTGGCCGACTTCCAACTGACACTTATTAATGACTTGGGGAACTGTACCGACGGGATGTTTCGGTCACTTCCGTCACTTAAATCACAAGGATTACGTCATGACAGGTTGAGCTAGAAAATCAAAGGCTCAATTTGTTTTCTTGTCATTACACTCTAAAAACGAGGGGACTATCTGTATACAGTTGAATCCGGGCCCACCCTATTCTACTATTTGACCGAGACCGATAGGTCGAATCAAAGGATGGCCTCGTAACGGAATAGACTAAATCACGAGGATAAGGTACCGAGTTCAGAATCAAGGTACCTATCGAGACTGAGGCTAGTAGCGATCGAAGCCAAATGAGACAAACATCGAGCAAGATCGAAGATAGCACAATAACAAAAAGGAGAGATATCCGTGACTGGTCTAGGATCATGGCATAAATCTCCGAATGGATCAAATCAGAAACGGTTAATTAGCTAATCATCGGATTTTCTTTTGTAATTAGAATTATACCATAAGTGAAATTCCTCTACTATATAAAGAGGGGTTCTAATAATTTGTAAAGAACGTTGTTCCCAGATATAAAAGCAATATAATTCTCTTTCTTATTTATACTATTGTTCATCAGCTTGTTATATTTTAATTGTTCTTGCATCAACCTGTTCAAGGGTATCCAAACTCGAGGGCTGAGTTCCATTCTAACACTGATTTGCTTTACTTTATAGTTTATTTCTGTTATTAATTTTCGTATTTATCAATTGATATTAAGTGAAATCATGTGTCCTTAGAACCTCATTATAAGTTTAATTGTTATCCAATTTTAAGGGTAAACACTTATCTCTTTTGGATACAAAGAGAAGGCAAAAATAAATATCATTGGTGTTCTTGGAGAAATATGTGTTTTTCTAAGAATGAGGGAGGTTTGGGATTTAAACGATTGCAAGATATTTGTAACTCCTTCAATGCTAAGAGATGGTAGAGGTTTAGGACAAAACATTCTCTATGGGCAGAATTCTTAAAAGCTAAGTATCGTCCTAGAAGCAATCCCCTCTAAAGTTATTAGCTCCAAAGACTTTAATGGATGGAAGAATCTTCTAATCATCAAAGACAAAATGGACAATATCATAAGCTGGAGGATCAACAATGGTAACTCACGTTTTTGGTGGGACGACTGGACTGGCCAAGGGTCGCTAAATTCTCTTATTTCTCCTGCCATTAATTTTGGGAATGAGAAGGTCAAGGATTACATTAATGGTCATGCTTGGGACCTTGACAAAGTGAGAAATATTATCCCTGATAGCGTCATTAATATGATTAATGAGGTAAATATTGGGAATGGACTTCTTAAAGACCACGCTACTTGAAAAATTACCCCCAATAGAATCTTCTCTTATGCCTCAAGCCCTTTTTTCCCTAGATGTTGCATTGCATTTGCTCGAACTCGGCAAACACTTTCCTAATATGGCTTCTAAACCTATTTTTAGGTGCTCTCTCGACTTTTCCACCGATGTTCTAATATAACCTTCCAAATCTGTGGTTCTCCCTGGCTAGCATATGAAAAACTAAGATTGAAGAACAACAAAATTCTAATTTCTCTCGAATTTGGATCAAAGAACTTCCCTTTAAAATTTCTTTCTTGATATGGAGACTTGTAAAGGGAAGACTTCCATTGGATGACAATATGAGTAGGCTTGGGATCAATTTATCATCAAGTTGCTCATGTTGTAGGGTTTCAAAAATTGAAATTGCAAATCATGTCTTTGCCAACAGTAACATAGCAAAGAAGGTCTGCATCAGATAGCTGCCCCCTTGGAAATTCACATCAATGGAACCAGCCTTACTAACTATCTTTGGCATTGTGGAACTCTATACCAAATAACAAAGCTCACCAGTTTATTTTCCAAATTACTCCTAGTATATTATGTTGGGAGATATGAAAGGCTAGGTGTACTAAGAAGTATGATCAGAAAACTACTTCTGTTTCTAGAATTTGCCACCAAATACTTTTTCAAATTAAAGTGGCAATGGGCAAGAAATTCAGTAAATGGAGGATTGTTGGAATTGGAGTCGAGTATGCGATATTGCAGGAAATTACAAGCCTAAAAATCAATAGCCTCATAGTACATTGGTTGAGACCACATGGTAACAACTAGAAGTTCAATACAGATGGCAGATTCATGACCAATCAAAGAAAAGTTGGAGTAGGTGGAATTGTTAGAAATATAAGTGGAAACATGATTATGGCCTTTCCCTATCCTACTCAGTTCTACACTAACAATTTTAGTGAAGCTCAGGTTCCGGTTATTGGTATCACTTGGTGTTGTGATCAACAATTTGATAGTTTGAAACTAGACATGGACTCAATGATTATTGTTCAAATGATTCAGGGATCCGTTAAACTGTCACGACCCAAAATCCCACCTGTCGTCATGGTGTTTATCTCAATACTAGGCAAGCCGACAATCTCAATAAACCACCATATCTTTTAAAATTTTAAAACATAATAATTAAATTCAGCGGAAGAAATCACACAAATACAAATATAATACTCCCAATTCCCGGTGTCACTGAGTAAATGAGCATCTAATTGAATACAAAGTCTTACCGATAAAAATCACTATCTGAAATATAGAACAATACAATAACTAAACAGGAAGGGAATCAAGTCTGCGGTCGTCAAGAAGCTACCTTGATAGTCTCCAATGGAAATAACTCCGTATTCTAGCAGTAGTCGTATCCGGGAGCACCTAGATCTACACATGAGGTGCAGAGTGTAGTATGAGTACAACTAACTCAATAAGTGACAAAACTAACCTCTGGGCTGAAAGCAATGACGTGCTCCACAGGTACAATACAGTATAAATAATGGTACAAAATGTAAACATGCTTTCAATTTTAACAGTTAAATTTAGTACAAGTGAAATAGATCAATACTGCATGATATGAGGAATACGACATCTCAGTAGAAAGACCTCAAGTAAATACTGGTCACCAATTAATCGGTCACTCGGTACTGTTTATGGCCAATCCAGCCCAGGGGTGTTCCAACCCGTATATATATACACATCGAATGACAATCAGTCAGTCAGTACCGTATAAGGCTAGTCCAGCCCTGAGGTAATTTATCCCCAAATGCAAATATTATGGACAAGATCCATGTCCAGGTAAATTCATTACAATATAAATAGGTAAGGCAAGTTCATGCCCTGGGAAAATCCATCCCGAATATATATATAATCATCATAAGTAAGGCAAGTCCATGCCCTGGGAAGTCCATCCCGAATATATATATAATCATCTACGCTCATTGGGGGTGAGCACAGACTCCGGAGGGGCTCCTTCAGCCCAAGTGCTATAAATCAATCACGCTCACTGGGTGTATGTGCAGACTCTCGGAGAGGATCCTTCAGCCCAAGCGCTATATAAAGCCGATATGTCCTACTGCAGGCGGGCAGTCCCGATCCGTATAATAATAAAACCAATAAGGCCTGTTGCAGGCGGGAAGTCCCGATCCATTTAATAATAAAGCCAATAAGGCCTACTGCAGGCGGGCAGTCTCGATCCATAATATAGTAAAGCCAATAAGCCCTGCTGCAGGCGGGCAGCCCCGATCCATATAATAATAATGTATAAAGCCATTATGGTATGCTGCGTCGCGCAACTCAATCCCATAAATATCCTCACAATGGACAAATATTACTAAGTGTAAAATGTTTTTTTTTTGAACAATTAATTCAACAACAACACGACCCCATGGGCCCCAAAATATTGGCACGTAGCCTAAACATGATCCTTAATAGGAGCCTCAACGCAATTTCTCTAATACGTGGAGAATGTTCAGATAATAACATGATTCATTAA
This sequence comes from Nicotiana otophora, assembly GCA_000715115.1. Lineage (NCBI taxonomy): Eukaryota > Viridiplantae > Streptophyta > Magnoliopsida > Solanales > Solanaceae > Nicotiana > Nicotiana otophora. The sequence goes on along the minus strand of AWOL01S0021603.1, from coordinate 165,644 downwards.
TCTTACAACAACACAGGATTTATTCAAGACACAATTTATATGGTGCACGTCCACATGCTCGTCACCTATCATATGTGTCACCTCCAAACAATTTCTATCATACCAAATTCGGGGATTCATACCCTCAGAACCAAGGTTAGAAATGTTACTTACCTCGAACCGTAAAATTCGTTATTCTGCTATGTCTTTGCCTCGCAAATCGGCCTCCGAACACCTCGAATATAGTCACAATTAATACGATTCAGTCAATATAAATTATTGGAATTAGTTCCAAAAGAAAATACTAATTTTCCAGCAAAAATCCGAAATTTAGCTCAAAAATTGCCTGTGGGGCCCATGTCTCGTAACCCGACAAAAGTTACGAAATATGAATGCTCGTCCAACCATGAGTCCAACCATACCAAAATTACTAAATTTCGATAACAATTTGGCCCTCAAATCCTCAAATTTATCCAAGAGGGTTTTCAAACTTTTTCAACTTAATTCACCAATTAAATGATAAAACATGTGATGGATTCGGGTAATCTAATCAAAATAGAGTTAAGAACACTTACCCTGCTATTTTCTCCGAAAATCCCCCAACAATCGCCTCAATCCAAGCTCCAAATCGTAAAAATGAAAAATGGGACGAAGTTCCATTTTCAGATCTTAAACATTCTACCTAGGTTCGTATTTGCGAATGAACAGTATCTCCCATGAACAGTGTTTTCGCAATTGCGAATGAACTATATTTTCGCAATTTGCATAAATAATTAACAATTACGAATGAACAGTGTTTTCGCAATTGCTATAAATGATTCGCAATTGCAGATGAACAGTGTTTTCGCAATTGCCATAAATGGTTCGCAATTGCGAATGAACGGTGTCATACCAGAAATCAGCAAACTCAAACTTCTCTGAAATTATCTCAAACCACCCTGAAATTCATTCGGAACCTCCCGGACACAAACCATATATGAATTTTAATCATAAAATATGCTACGGACTTGCTCGTGCACTCAAAACACTGAAAAGAGATCGTCTTGACCCGATATTGACCATGGTCAAACTCCCAAATTTCTTAACTTTACTAGTCTCTCAACCAATAATCCAAAAATACAACAAAGTCCCCTGAGACCCGTCAAATCATACCAACAAGTCCTAAAATATCATACGAACTTAGTTGAAACCTCAAATCACACAAAACAATTCTACAACCACGAATCATACCCCAATTCAAGCTTAAGGAACTTAAAAATTTCCAACTTCTACATTCGATGTCGAAACCTATCAAATCAAGTCTGATTGACCTCACATTTTGCACACAAGTCATAAATGACATAACAGAGCTATGAAAATTTTCAGAACTAGATTCCGACCCCGATATCAAAAGGTCAAACCCCCGATCAAACTTCCCAAAAATTCAATTTTTGCTATTTCAAGCCAAATTCCACTACGGACTTCCAAATAATGTTTTATACATGCTCCTAAGTCCAAAATTATCATACAGAGCTATTGGAATCATCAATACTCCATTCCGGGGCCGTTTACACATAAGTCGACATCCAAATACTATTTTAACTTAAGCTTTAAACCTTGAAACTAAGTGTTCCAATTCATTCCAAAACCTCACCGGATCTGAACCAATTAACCTGGTAAGTCATAAAACAACTGTAAAGCATAAATTGAGAAGTAAATGGGGAAACAGGGTCGTTATACCCAAAACGACCAGCCGGGTCGTTACATTCTCCCCCACTTAAACATACGTTCGTCCTCGAACGTGCCAAGAGTTGTTTCCAAGCCACCAAATCACTATTCCATCTTACCACGTACGTACCCGGGGTGATCCCATGCCACCTTATTCTGTGTTAATTGTATATGCCTGACAACACAATATAATTAATAATTATTACTTCAACCTTAGCCCATAAACCTTGGAATTCAATTTCCAACATTTAGAATTTCTTTTCAAGACTTGAACTCACATCTACACGATGTATGAGTCTGAACAAGTTGTATCAAGACATAACCATAACCCCAGATATAATCACTTAACATACTACACAACTCGCATGCTCGCAACACCATTTTCGATCACATTAACTACTCCAAAGTAACCCGATAATAGTATTAAACCCCATATCAAACAAAACCTCGTTCTAAAACTTTTGCACACTACTGATAATGAAAGAAACACGCTAAATCTCATAACATCTTAACTGATCGACAAGTCATGGAGCTCTCCTGCCCCAACCAGAACCATAATCACTTTCTAAGCCAACTTTCAGTATTATCCTCCCAATATACCGTAATCAAACCTGACAGTACCCATTCTAGGTCCAATGACCTTATATTATTAAACATAACTATCCCACAGACACGCCGCATCAATATAACTCCAGCCACCACTGCGCAATCCGTGTACCCAAATATGGGAGATGTCTCAAGGAAGAGAACCATATTGCAAGTTCAACAAGCACCACTACAACTGTAATGCTATAAGATCATTATATATAGTAGAACCAAGACACACAAATTTAATAATAGTAACCAGCTCTTCAAGAGCTCACATTAACATCACTCGCATGGACAACTCACATGCTATAGTATTAATATCTGGACCCGCACAGACAACTCAAGTGCCAAAAATATCAGTAAATGGATCCGCATGGACAACTCACGTGCCAATAATATAATCCGCTTGGCATGGTCACAGGCCTCTAATCCAAGCATATCATACAGGAGCAATCAAATAAGTACACATGAACCATCGTAACTGATCACAACTCCAGCACTCGCATGGCTATCACATCCTTCATGCACGATTATCCCACTAGGAATATTTCCATAATTTCTCCGTGCCACATATCAATAACTCGTATATCAGTAGTCTATTAACTAGGTGAGTATCGCAATACCGATGACATCCGAAAGTCAGAACACAATGCACCTTTTGAAATACGCACCCTTCTCAGGAATTATCGAGCATTTATAACATTCATCAAAACATATAACATTGACCATTCTGTCCAGAATTCGTGATCTTCCTTTCAAGAATGAACTGCCACCTTGTACATATAAATCTAAATCTCGTACAACACACCACATCTACCATGCCATCATGTGAAAAGCACAAGAATCTCATTATCAACTTTGGTTCACCAGCAAATTACATATCCGGTTAGTTAGAAACCTTTATCTTGCTTCCTTCCAAGAGAAAATCACAATACACAACACGTTTCCCACACTAGTAGAAAATATCCGGTTTAAACCATGATAGAAACTATCAAGAATACTTTGAAATTTATCTGCACATAACCAAGCTATTAGAACTAAATTCCTCTAACTGGACCAAACCACGTAGGTCACCAAAACCCAAGAATATTTCCACCATAATATTTGTAGAGTCTCACCACATCATAATTACCCCTATAAATACCACAACTGAAACACCCACTCTGAAAATACCTTATTTGAGTCTAAGACCGTTTCATTCACCTTCCTGATACCGAAATATAAAATCCATAATGATATACAAAAATGCCACAAGTCTCGACACCATCCAACTTAAATCTCATATTTTAGCCATAAACAAATCCGCCAAAAATTCTCAATAGTTACATATTAATCTCGAATCCATTAGAACATTCCCGAGAGTCACCCCCTTTGTTCAAATCCACATTACACCGCCCAAATGGGCCAAAAGACATGTGCCACATTAGCACAACAACACTCAAAGAAGTAACTCTACTTTAATACCACCTATCAAATTCATACTCCGTGCGCACTACATCATTCACAAATAACAACTCACTCGTCTCACGATTTTCATATACTCATAAAGCTCAATATAACCCGTATCCAGAAATTTTCTTACTCGAGTCATTCTCGAACTCCACCTCTGCCAGTCATCACTGATTCCCAAGTATACTTCAGACCAAAATAAAATATTTGACACATAACCATGAATTGAATTGTCAATAGCAGGCTCCCCCACTTGGCTCAAAGCCATAGATTACAATACTTTATAACTCACAATACCCATACTTTATTACTGCCTTAATACCACAGTCAGTTCAACGAAAATTCTTCTCAAGCTCAAGACACACCAACCATAAAATACCCCAATCATCCGCTAATCTCGCATTCATTCTTTAACACTCAAGTCAACTTTCTCAACCAGATTCAAATTCAAGTCTCAACACATACACCCCACTGGCAGAAAAACTCTATTCATATCATAAGGAACACACTTACATAAATTACTCTGCGGGAGATAACCCACTTGCTTAGTCTAAAATTAGCATCTTGTTATACCCTTTCGCAGCCATAATTACTATGAAATCACTTAATCTTTCTGAGTCCAAACTCATTAACCACACACGAAAATTTAATTTGCCCCAAAATTTAACAACGTGATAGATCTTTCAAAACATTCTTACTCGAGATTGTACGTCACATCAAAACGAAAATAAAGCATCCAATGGCCTTCCTTTACATTTCAAGAAAACACTTCTCGTGACATTGAAATCGTCTTAACACATCCCGCAGTTACATCATACTCATCACAAAGCCATTCCATCGCTCATCGAGCCACAAATTCCACTCGTAGGGACATTACCGGACATATGAGTCTAAATATACAGGTTACAACTGAAGCTACCGAGCCTAAGCTGCGGTCTAAACCTGGCCTCAAGTCCTCCATACTGGCCCATCACCAAAACACAAAATACACATCTTGAACCTCGTTCATAGAATCACAAGCCGGCAATGCATAGCTAATACCGAGCGCTCATATGCGCATAAGAAATGCATGGAAGGAATTCAAAGAGTTATGTCTCAAGCTGAATAAATTTCGCACGATAAGGAAAGAAAGATGGGAAGTATATATCCTAAATGCCATGTAGCCTCTCGAAGATAAGTATGGACGTCATCATACTGATCCACAAAACTCTACTAGACACTTGCTCATGACTCGTGAGACCTATATCACCTAAAGCTCTGATACCAACTTGTCACGACCCAAAATCTCACCTGTCGTGATGGCGCCTATTTCAATACTAGGCAAGCCAACAATCTCAATAAACCACCATATCTTTTAAAATTTTAAAACATAATAATTAAATTCAGTGGAAGAAATCTCACAAATACAAATATAATACTCCCAAAACCCGATGTCACTGAGTACATGAGCATCTAATTGAATACAAAGTCTGACTGATAAAAATCAATGTCTGAAATATAGAACAGTACAATAACTAAACAGGAAGGGAATCAAGTCTGCGGTCGTCAAGCAGCTACCTTGATAGTCTCCAACGGAAATAACTCTGAATTCTAGCAGTCGTCGTATCCAGGAGCACCTGGATCTGCACACGAGGTGCAGAGTGTAGTATGAGTACAACTAACTCAATAAGTAACAAGACTAAGCTCTAGGCTGAAAGCAATGACGAGCTCCGCAGGTACAGTCCAGTATAAATAATGGTGCAAAATATAAACATGCTTTCAATTTTAACATTTAAACTCAGTACAAGTGAAATAGATCAATACTGCATGATATGGGGAATACGACAACTCAGTAGAAAAACCTCAAGTAAATACTGGTCACCAATTATTCGGTCACTCGGTATTGTTTATGGCTAATCCAGCCCAGGGGTGTTCCAACCCGTATATATATACACATCGACTGACAGTCAGTCACTCAGTACCGTATAACGCCAATCCAGCCCTGGGGTAATTTATCCCCAAATGCAAATATTATGGACAAGATCCATGTCCAGGTAAATTCATTACAATATAAATAAGCAAGGTAAGTCCATGCCCTGGAAAAATCCATCCCGAATATATATATATAATCATCATAAGTAAGGCAAGTCCATGCCTTGGGAAGTCCATCCCGAATATATATATAATCATCTACGCTCATTGGGGGTGAGTACAGACTCCGGAGGGGCTCCTTCAGCCCAAGCGCTATAAATCAATCGCGCTCACTGGGGGTGTGTGCAGACTCTCGGAGGGGCTCCTTCAGCCCAAGCGCTATAAATCAATCGCGCTCACTGGGGGTGTGTGCAGACTCTCGGAGGGGCTCCTTCAGCCCAAGCGCTATAAATCAATCGCGCTCACTGGGGGTGTGTGCAGACTCTCGGAGGGGCTCCTTCAGCCCAAGCGCTATAAATCAATCGCGCTCACTGGGGGTGTGTGCAGACTCTCGGAGGGGCTCCTTCAGCCCAAGCGCTATATAAAGCCGATATGTCCTACTGCAGGCGGGCAGTCCCGATCCGTATAATAATAAAACCAATAAGGCCTACTGCATGCGGGAAGCCCCGATCCATTTAATAATAAAGCCAGTAAGGCCTGTTCCAGGCGGGCAGCCCCGATCCATAATATAGTAAAGTCAATAAGCCCTGCTGCAGGCGGGCAGCCCCGATCCATATAATAATAATGTATAAAGCCATTATGGTATGCTGTGTCGCACAGCTCAATCCCATAAATATCCTCACAATGGACAAATATTACTAAGTGTGAAATGTATTTTTTTTTTTTTGAACAATGAATTCAACAGCAACACGACCCCATGGGTCCCAAAATATTGGCACCTAGCCTAAACATGATTTTTAATAGGAGCCTCAGCTCAATTTCTCTAACACGTGAAGAATGTTCAGATAATAACATGAATCATTAATCTTACAACTGCACAGGATTTATTCAAGACACAATTTATATGGTGCGCGTTCATATGCTCGTCACCTATCGTTTGTGTCACCTCCAAACAATTTATATCATATCAAATTTGGGGATTCATACCCTTAGAACCAAGTTTAGAAGTGTTACTTACCTCGAACCGTGAAATTCTTTATTCTGCTATGCCTTTGCCTCGTAAATCGGCCTCCAAATGCCTCGAATCTAGTCACAATTATAGGATTCAGTCGATATAAATTATTGGAATTAATTTCACAAGAAAATACTAATTTTCTAGCAAAACTCCGAAATATAGCTCAAAAATCGATCGTGGGGTCCACGTAACAACGGTTACAAAATATGAATGCTCGTCCAACCACGAGTTCAACCATACCAAAATTACTAAATTCCGATATTAATTCGGCCGTCAAATCCTCAAATTTATCCAAGAGACTTTTCAAACTTTTCCAACTTAATTCACCAATTAAATGATAAAAACTGTGATGGATTCGGGTAATCTAACAAAAATAGAGTTAAGAACACTTATCCCGATATTTTCTCCAAAAATCGCCTCAATCCGAGCTCCAAATCGTAAAAATAAAAAATGGGCCCATTTTCAGATCTTAAACATTCTGCCCAGGTTCACATTTGCGAACAAAAACTTCGTATTTGCGAATGAACAGTACCTCCTATGAATAGTGTTTTCGCAATTGTGAATGAACCGTATTTTTGCAATTGCCATAAATTATTCGCAATTGCGAATGAACTGTGTTTTCGCAATTGCCTTAAATGATTCGCAATTGCGAATGAACAGTGTTTTCACAATTGCTATAAATGGTTCGTAATTGCGAATGAACAGTATTTTCGCAATTGCCATAAATGGTTCGCAATTGCGAATGAACGGTGTCACACCAGAAATCAGCAAACTCAAACTTCTCCGAAATGATCTGAAACCACCATGAAGTTCATCCGGAACCTCCCAGACACAAACCATATATCAATTTCAATCATAAAACATGCTACGGACCTACTCGCGCACTCAAAACACTGAAAAAAGATCGTCTTGACGCGATATTGACTATGGTCAAACTCCCAATTTGTTTAGCTTTACTAGTCTCTCAACCAATGATCCAAAAATACAATAAAGTCCCCCGAACCCGTCAAATCATACCAACAAGTCCTAAAATATTATACGAACTTAGTTGAAACCTCAAATCACACAAAATAACGCTACAACCACGAATCATATCCTAATTCAAGCTTAAGGAACTTAAAAATTTCCAACTTCTACATTCGATGCCGAAACCTATCAAATCAAGTCCGATTGACCTCAAATTTTGCACACAAGTCATAAATGATATAACGGAGCTATGAAAATTTTTAGAACTGGATTCCGACCCCGATATCAAAAAGTCAAACCCCCGGTCAAACTTCCCAAAAATTCAATTTTTGCCATTTCAAGCCAAATTCCACTACGGACTTCCAAATAATTTTTCAAACACGCTCCTAAGTCCAAAATTACCATACGGAGCTATTGGAATCATCAAAACTCCATTCCGGGGTCGTTTACACATAAGTCGATATCCGATCACTATTTTAACTTAAGCTTTAAACCTTGAAACCAAGTATTCTAATTCATTCTAAAACCTCACCGGATCCGAACCAATTAACCCGGTGAGTAATAAAACAACTGTAAAATATAAATTGAGCAGTAAATGGGAAAACAGGGCTATAATACCCAAAATGATCGACCGGGTCGTTACATAAATCTCCCTGGTCACTACATAATTTGATTGAGAATATCCAAAAGAAAATGAACCAAAGAAGTATTCAAGTGAATCACTGCATTAGGGAAGGCAATGATGTTTCAGATGCTTTTGCCTAATATGCAAGAACCATCTACGATGAAAGAATTTTGTACAGAGAGAATGATCTCTCAGGTGAAGCTAGAGGTCCTCTGAGAATGAACAAGCTTCACCTCCCCAACTTCAGAAGGAAAACAGAGAATGATCTCTCAGGTGAAGCTAGAGGTCCTCTGAGAATGAACAAGCTTCACCTCCCCAACTTCAGAAGGAAAACAGAGAATGATCTCTCAGGTGAAGCTAGAGGTCCTCTGAGAATGAACAAGCTTCACCTCCCCAACTTCAGAAGAAAAACAGAGAATGATCTCTCAGGTACTATGATCCTCCGTGAACTGTATCATACTTCATGGGGAGGTGCAACATTATCATTTTTTCTATATTTAAAGAACTACTCACATTTTTCATCTCCAAAAGCCAAGGCCATCAAATTTAATAGGAACTATTTTCCTCATCTCCTAATATATTTTTATAAATGGTTATCTGGGCAAAGCCCCTCCTTTGTTCTCCCATACTGTCCCTTTTAATTTGTGAGGTAAGATTATATGTCCCCTCGTTATAATCTTCTCTTTCAAATAATTTACAAGGTAAGGGTCCAGGCCAAATTCACAACCACCATGGAAGGTAAAAGTTTCGGTGGATGGATTATATATAAAAAACACAAAAAAGAAAAGATGTCACTAAAGTTGCATCTTAACATGATTGATATTCCTAGTAAATGTGTTGGTTTCACAAAGATTTTATAGATTAGAAGTACTACTTACTATAGATATATTGTAGATAGAGGCCCTCACGACTCTAATTCAAAGTTTGGACCCCTTTTTATTTTTTATTTATGTTTTGACCAAAAACAATGTTAAGTGGGGATTTACAACTTGTTTGGATGGTTGTTACCTACCGTTTTATAATGTATTGTATCGTATTATATTGTATTGTATTGTATCATTTTATAAATACAATGTTTAGATAGATTGTATTGTTTGATCTTGTTAAATAACATTTTGTTATTTGATTTGACTGTATTTTACTGTACTGTAACTGATAAGTTTACTAAAATATCTTCAATTTTTTAAATATTAAATTTATCAAGAACTATGCATAAATATAATTTTAGAAAATCTCTTTCTACTAATTTATCACCAAATATGTCTTTAACTATCATTAGAAAAAAATAAAGAACTATGATAAAGAAAGGAACGAGAATGGCAGAACAAAGTGGGGGTGTTCAAACCGAACCGAAAAACCACACCAAACCGAAAAGTCGAACTAAACCGACTAAAAAAACCGATTAGGTTTGGTTTGATTTGGTTTGGTATTAATTAAAAAAACTCAAACCAAACTGACATATAAATCAATAATTTTTATATATACTTTTAAGTATTTAAATAAAATTTTCTTTAAAAAATATCTAAAAATATTTTGGATCCTCTCATGGCATGTAATATTTAATAGAACTATGAAGTGTATCTATTTTTATTCACCATAAATAATGGCTTGTACCATCACTTTCTTATCAAGTGTTATTGAAATGCGCCAATCTCTTTGTTCTTTCATATTCATATATCAAGATTTCGAATTTGAAATGGTATTTCGATAATTTTAAAATTAAATAGAACATAGCATTATTTAGGTTTTATATTAATTTTATGTTTAATTATTAAATTCCTTTAACCTTGAAAACGTATATCCACAAAAAATTATTTTTAGACGACTAAGAAAATAACTATCACGTGTTACTATAAAGATTCTCCCATAAGAATATATTAATAGATCATATGATTGTCAATCTTTTAATTTTTATTAAACATATATTTACTTATCAAAACTTTATCTATAACTTTAACAAAGTAAGATTGAAATAATATTCATGTAACAAAAAAACTCGAAAAAATAACAAAATTGAACCAATCTAAACCGATATAGTTGGTTTGGTTTGGTTTTGATAAAAACCGAACCAATCCGGTCCATGTACACTCCTAGAACAAAAGAACAAAGAATTGGAGTTAAAATCACATTAGGAGAAAAAACGAAACAAAAAGAAGGCAAAACATATACTTTTTACGTTGGAGTTGGAAGCGACAGAAGTTCTAGAAAAAAAGGGACTAAGACAAAGTAGGTTATAGGTTGGATATTTGGAGTTAAAATTTAAAAAAAAAAGTAAAGGGTAAAATAGAATTATGGAGTAATAAGTTAGGGTAGAATTGGAAAGAAAAATAGAAAACAATCCCACCACATCAAATCGGTTGTTTCAAAAAATGGGACTTTTCATTGTTCCGCAACAATAGATTTAACAATATAGTACAACCAATTTCAATGAAACAATCAAAACAAATATTATTTTGGGATAAAAATACAATACGATACAATGGGTAACAATCATCCAAACAAGTTGTTAAGTTTGATCAGGGGCTAATTTAAAATTTTTAAAACTTGTAGGGCAAACTTAAAATTCAGCAAATAAATCAAAACAAATTCTTCCCCAAGCTTGAGCATTAACTAGCAGCTTCTCCACTCTACTTCTTCTTCATTGTCTATGTTTTGATTGTAAATTTGATCGATTCAATTGTTGAAGCTGATGTTGTCTATTAAAATTTTAAAGTTAAGCATTGTATTCACTATATGCGAAAGAACTTGAGCTTGAAACTTAAAGGAGAAGAACAAAACTTCATTAAAACTCATTTTGAAGCTTGGTTGGGAGATTGGATTTTGCGAAAATGTTTGGATTGAGTGTTGTTACAAAAGATTGGGTCCATCTTGAAGAGCTTATATCTCAATTTTGAAAAAATTTGATAAAGATTTAAAATGATTTTGGATGAAATTTTAAATTTGAGCTTGAGGTTGGAGATGAACAGTTCAGATTTACGTTTAATAAATTTTAACAGTCTATACTATACTATACTATACTATACTGTACGATCTGAATGTGCTTATGTTGCATTCTTCTTAATAAATTTTAACTCGGTCTATGTGCGTTATTATAAATAGTATATTGATTTATTGTAAATTGCATTTAGCATCAAAGATTCTAATTCAACTTCCTTTTTTCTTGAAACTCAAAGAAAAAGTGCTAAATGAATTTCAAAGATTCTAAAATGATAGATAATGCTCCTCATCTGTACGCTACTATATACGACAAAACATATGATTCAACAATCATAAAAGATGAAACCTTTTGATGAAAACTCGTCAGAAGTGTCTGGTACTTCAACCAAACTAATATTGGTAAATTAAGAGAACAAACTTCTCGATTTTTAAAGAAATAAACTTTATTTTTGTCACGACCCTAAATCCACTAGTCGTGATGGCACCAAATTCAAACTGCTAGGTAAGTCAATTAACCACTAACCAGTTCTAATAACAATTAATAAAGCGATTAAGTAAAGAAATATCCGAATCTTATACATTCCCTAAGGACTGGTAGTATAAATCATGAGCTTCTAAGAATAGAGTTTACAACGCCAAAATAAAATAAATACATAGTCTGTTTAAAAAGTACATAAACAGAGTTTTATAGATCTAAAGCTACCGCGAACATGAGGCAGCTACAACCGGGACGCAGGTACATCTTCAATCCAGCTCCCATCGAACACAGCAACATCCACAACCAATATTTGCATGCAAGGTGCATAAGTGTAGTATGAATACAATGACCCCATTTACTCAATAAGTAACAAACCTAATTTTAGGTTGAAAGTAGTGACGAGCTAACAAAAAGGGGTTGGGTCCAACACCAATATTTCTACAACAGTTCATAACAGCATAGTACAAGTAACAAATGAGTATCTTAGAAAATAAAGGCTCAGTTCCAGAAAAATAGGCATTTCTTTTCAAGTATCTCAGTGAAAATCCAAATCTTTTACCGAAAAAAAAAATCAAAATATGTGTAAGTTTGAAAACTGTGATTTTTCTCAAATATTATTTCAACAATAAATAAGGTGTTCTATATTTCCTTTCAGATAGCAACTGTAAGATGCCTCTCTATGCCCATATGTAAAAATATATGAGAAGTCATAAATGACGTGATACTATACAGCATGAGGAAAAATGCATCTTTATGCCTGTATGTCAAGTGTGCATACCAAATGCGATGCAAATCAGTGTATGCATACTCTCAGAGTATCAATTCACTCCGTCCTCCCAGTCACTCAGCACTCGGCACTCGGCACTCGCACTCAGTAGGTACCTACGCTCACTGGGGGTGTGCAGATTCCGGAGGGGCTCCTACAGCCCAAGCGCTATAATCCGCACGGATAACTCACGTGCTGCACGGACAACTCATGTGCCATAATATTAATATATGGAATCGCACGGATAACTCACGTGATGCACGGACAACTCACGTGCTATAGTAAGCCGCTGCGGCGTGCAGCCCGATCCCATAATCATCCTCACAACCATGCCCTTGGCCTCACTCAGTCATCAATCTCTCCAGTTTCTCGGGCTCACGATGTCATGATACTAGCCCGAAAATAATGATATGATGCATCAATAAATAACAACAGAGACTACGATATGATATGCATGTGAATGTGTATGACTGAGTATGTAATACAATGAAAGGAGATTACTCAACAACATAAATTACCTCAATGGGTCCCAACAGGATAAGCATGTAGCCTAGACATGGTTTCTAACATAATCATAGCTCGATAACTCTAGTACGTAGAGATTTCATGATTTCGGACAAGTTCAGGTAACTACACAGTACCAAAAAATAACAAAAATCACAGTTCACACGGTGCACGCCCACACGTCCGTCACCTAGCATGTGCGTCACCTCAAAATCAAACATATACCACGTATATTCATGGTTCATACCCTCAGCTCCAAGATTAGAAGAGTTATTGACCTCGAACAAGCCATTACCAATACCGAGCAAGCCAAACGATGCTCCAAAGATACCATCACATGCGTAGAGATCTATGAACGGCTCAAAACTAGACAAAAGCAACTCAATTACATAAAATACAGCCCAAGAAACTAATTCTGAATGATAACAATCGAATCCTCAATCAAGGCCCAAAACCGGCCAAAATTCACACTCGGGCCCGCACCTCGGAACCCAAACAAACTCACAAAATCTGACAACCCATTCAATTACGAGTCCAACCATACTAGTTTCACTCAAATCCGACTCCAAATCGGTGTTCAGAACTCAAAATTTCCTATTATGAAACTTTAGGCCAAAACCCCAAATTTTCCTCTTTAAATTCATCCACCAATTGCTAAAAACGAAGATGGATTCATGAAATATAATTCAAAACCGAGTAGAGAACACTTACCCCAATCCTTATGATAAAATTTGCTCCACAAATCGCTCCATTCCGAAGTCCATAGCTCAATATGTGAAAAACATGACCAACCGTCGAACTTATAACATTCTGCCCAGCGATTCCGCATTTGCGGATAGATCGTCGCATCTGTGACCACCGCTTCTACGATAAAAACTTCGCTTCTGCGAAAATGGCCTTGCCCAGCAACCCCCACACCTGCAGATATCAAATTTTGCTTCTGCGAAGATTTTCTCACATGCGCTTCCAATTTCGCATCTGCGCGCACGCAGGTGCACTACAAAAATCTGCTTTTGCAGTTTTCCTCACCCAACCTCTTCTCATTTCTGCGACTCCACTAATGCTTCTGCGACGATTGCACATGCGCAATACCAGTCGCAGGTTTGAAATACCAGAACCAACAGCTTAGCAAAATTCCAAAATGCAATGAAATGATTTGAACCTCGTCTGAAACTCTTCCGAGCCACTCGGGACCCAGTCCGAATATATAAACAAGTCCAATAATGTAACACGGACCTACTCGAGGCCTCAAATCATACATAACAACATCAAAACGATGAATCACGCCTCAACTCAAAATCAATAAACTTTGAAACTTTAAACTTCCACATACGATGCCAAAACCTATCAAATCACGTCTAATTGACCTCAAATTGTGTACATAAGTCACATTCAACATTACAAACCTGCTCCAACTTCCAAAATTGGAATCTGACCCTGATGTCAAAAAGTCCACTCCATGTAACGACCCGACCGGACGTTTCGAGAGTTATAGCCCTGTTTCTCCCATTTCTTCTTCCTTTTGTGCTTTTTAGATATATTATGTTATACCGGGTTAGTTAGTTCGGGTTCGAAGTAGTTTCGGAGTGGAGTGAGATACTTAATCTCTAAAGTAGAAGCTTAAGTTGGAAAAGTCAACCAGATGTTGACTTATGTGTAAACGATCTCGGATTTGAATTCCGGTGGTTCCATTAGCTTTGTTAGGTGATTTTGGACTTAGTAGTGCATCTATAATGTGATTTGGAGGTCCGTAGTAGAATTAGGCTTGAATTGACGAAAGTTGAAAATTTGGCGATTTCAGTCGGCAGTGAAAAATTTGATATCGGAGTCGGAATGTATATCGGGATGTTGGAGTAGGTTCATGGTGTCATTTGTGACATGTGTGTGTAAAATTTGAGGTCATTCGGACGCGTTTTGGTTGGTTTCGGCATCAGTTGTCGAATTTGGAAGTTTAGAAGTTCTTAGGCTTGAATTCCAGGGTAATTTGGTGTTTTGATGTTGTTTTGAGTGATTCGAAGGTTCGACTAAGTTCGTATATTAATATATGACTTGTTGGTATGTTTTGTTGAGGTCCCTAGGGACTCGGGGTGATTTCGGGTGGTTAACTGATTGTTTGAAGTTGGAAAATGCAACTAAAGCTGCTGCTACTGATATTTTCGTACCTGTGGAGGGAGGGAGCCGAAGGTACGAGGTCGCAGGTGCGCGTGGGAGTTCATAGGTGCGGACAGTGTTGAGGTAGGCTGGGTCCATAGGTGCATAGAAGAAGTCGCATCTGCGAGTCCGCAGATACGGATAGATGCCCGCAGAAGCGGAAGGAAGGAGGTCAGGCAGTAGCCGCAGGTGCGAGGTCTTTTCCGCACCTGTGTGGTCGCAGATGCGGACATACAGTGCATGTGCGAAGTTTTGGGCTTTAATGATTTTCTACAGGTGCGGACGTTTTTGCACAGATGCCGCACCGCAGGTGCGCGTATTTGGCCGCAGGTGCAAAAGACCTGGCCTATTGAAATGGGTTGAGTGACTGCTGCCTTGAGAGGTTGTTCTTGATTTTATTTATTGTTGCACTTAGTTTTTATCTGTTGTTGTTGTGAATTTTCTGGAAGATTCATATCTGTTTTACATGAGCGCGAACCGATTTGACTTATACCACAGGATTTGAAAGTATGTTCACTCTTTACTGAAAACCTTTAAAATGAAATGTACTGTATAGCTCGTCACTGCTTCTCAGTTCCTTATTTATTTCCGTTACTTGCTGAGTTGGTTGTACTCATGCTATACCCTGCACTTCATGTGCAAATCTAGGTGTTTTTGATCACGGAGGTTGTTGAGTTCGGGAGGATCGAGTACCGGAGACTACGAGGTAGCTGCCGGCGTCCACAGGACCTTGTCTCTCCTTTTATATATTTCTTTCTGTCTTGTATTTATACTTATACACTGGTTGTATTAGTTTGTTTACCTAGATGCTCATGACTTAGTGACACCCCGATGTCGGGCTATTTTTCCTCACTTATATTTTTATTTGGGTTTTACCCCGTATTTGTGAAAAACTTCGGATATTTTAAATGTCTTAATTCACTTCTGTTAAAATTTTGAAAGAGTCTTGGAAAGGTCGGGTTGCCTAGTACCACGATATGCGCTATCACGACGGGTTAGGTTTTGGGTCGTGGCAAGTTGGTATTAGAGCCCTAGGTTACAAAGGTCTCACTAGTCATGTGCGGGTTAGTAGAGTCTTGCGGATCGGTACAGAGACATCTGTACTTATCTTCGAGAGGCTGCAGAACCCTTAAGAAAATTTCACATTCTTGGATTTTTGTCGTGCGAATCTATTTATTATGGTAATTAAACACCTGTTGTTTCATTCTCTCACAGATGGTGAGGACTCGTGCTACCGGTCAAGAGGGCCAGCACCAGTACCACCAGCCAGGGCCGCGAGAGGCCAAGGCCGCGGTAGAGGCCATGGTAGGGGCAGAGGTGCAGCCCGTATAGCAGCTGGAGCAGTACCAGCAAATCCACCAGTTGTCCCAGATAAGGACCAGGTTCCAGTTGTTGATGCACCAGCTCAGGCACCACCTGTGCCTATTGTGATTCCAGGCCTCCAGGAGATCCTAGCTTTGATTCCGATAGCGTGTACCGGCCTTGATCAAGAGGTCTCTATCTAGACGGCCGCAACCACTTCTCAGGCCGGGGGAGGCACTCAGACTCCCGCCACTCGCACACCTGAGCAGGTTATTCAGGGACTCCAAACACCGGAGGCACCATCAGCCCAGCCGGTTACAACTGCTAAGGATTATGTGGTTCCTGCTATGCTTGAGGATGATCAGCGTAGGCTGGAGAGGTTTGGGAGACTCCAGCCTCCACCTTTCAGTGGCACAGAGAGAGAAGATGCTTAGGACTTCTTGGATAGGTGTCAGAGGATACTCCGTCCAGCTGGTATTCTGGAGACTTGTGGGGGTCTCATTCACTACTTTTCAGTTTTCCGAGGCTGCACTCAGATGGTGGGAGACTTACGTGAGGCGTAGGCCTATTGGCGCAGCACCCCTTACTTGGCAGCAGTTCTCCGTGGTCTTTTTGGAGAAGTTTGTGCCTCAGTCCCGCAGAGAGGAGCTGCACAGACAGTTTGAGCAGCTTCGCGAGGGTGATATGTCTGTGATGCAGTATGAGATGCGATTCTCGGAGTTGGCCCGTCATGCTATCTGGTTGGTTCCCACAGACAGGAAGAGGATCATGAGGTTTATAGATGGTTTCACTTTTCAGCTACGGTTGCTTATGACCAGAGAG
Organism: Nicotiana otophora; assembly: GCA_000715115.1. Lineage (NCBI taxonomy): Eukaryota > Viridiplantae > Streptophyta > Magnoliopsida > Solanales > Solanaceae > Nicotiana > Nicotiana otophora. The sequence continues at coordinate 148,285 of AWOL01S0021603.1, read as the reverse complement.
AGGGTGTCTGGTGCTACCTTTGATGAGGTTGTCAACATTGCTCGGCAGATTGAGATGGTTCACGGTCAGGAGAGGGTTGAGAGGGAGGCCAAGAGGCCTCATATTCAGGGTGGATTCAGCAGTGCTTCTTTTGGGGGTCAGTTCCAGCACGGTAGAGGTCGTCATTTCAGACATGCTCAGTCAGCTCGGCCATTTCACAGTCGTGCATCATCTGGACATGGTTCTCACAGTCATCAGCAGGCCAGTCATCATTCAGTGCACTACCAGCGTAGAATTCTCATTATGCCCCGCCCGCTCAGGTGTCCTCGGGTAGTTCTTTTGGGCATCAGAAGCAGCAGTTTCATCGGGGGGAGGGATTGTTTTGAGTGCGGAGATTTTGGTCATATTATGAGAGATTGCCCTAGGCTATTGGGTGGGACTCCATAGTGGAGTACTCGGGCGATGGCACCAGCACCAGTTCCTCCACCACCCGCCCAACCAGCTAGGGGTGGAGCTCAGCCAGCTAGGGGCGGAGCCTAGTCAGCTAGGGGTCTCCCGAGAGGGGGAGGCAGATCAGGGGGTGGTCAGGACCATTTTTATGCCCTCCCTGCCAGACCAGATGCTATTGCTTCAGATGCTGTGATTACAGGTGTTGTCTCAGTTTGTCACACAGATGCCTCTGTATTATTTGACCCTGGTTCCACGTATTCATATGTTTCCTCATATTTTGCCCATTTTCTGGATATGCCCCGTGAGTCTTTAGTTTTATCTGTTCATGTATCTATTCCTGTGGGCGATACTATTGTTGTGGACCGCGCATATCGGTCATGTGTGGTGATTATTGGGGGTCTGGATACCCGAGTGGACCTTTTGTTGCTCAGTATGGTTGAGTTTGATGTGATATTAGGTATGGATTGGTTATCTCCATATCATGTTGTTCTAGATTATCATGCTTAGACCGTGACGCTGGCAATGCCGGGATTTTCGAGGATTGAGTGGAGCGGTTCTATAGATTATGTACCTAGTAGGGTGATTTCATATTTGAAGGCTTAGCGTATGGTCGAGAAGGGTTGCCTATCTTATTTGGCGTTTGTGAGGGATGTTAGTGCAGAGACTCCTGCCATTGATTCTGTTCCGGTGGTACGTAATTTTCCGGATGTGTTTCCTGCAGACCTGCCGGGCATGCCGCCTGACAGGGATATTGCCTTCGGTATTGATTTGGTGCTGGGCACTCAGCCCATTTCTATTCCATCGTATCGTATGGCACCGACGGAGTTGAAGGAGTTGAAGGAACAACTTCAGGAACTCCTTGATAAGGGGTTTATTCGACCTAGTGTGTCACCTTGGGGTGTACCGGTTCTATTTAAGAGAAGAAGGATGGTTCCATGAGGATGTGCATTGATTACAAGCAATTGAACAAGGTCACAGTTAAGAACAAGTATCATTTGCCTTGTATTGATGATTTATTTGACCAGCTTCAAGGAACGAGGGCGTTCTCCAAGATTGATTTGAGGTCCGGTTATCACCAGCTGAAGATTCGGGATTCGGATATTCTTAAGACAGCTTTCAGGACCCGATATGGCCATTATGAGTTCTTGGTGATGTCTTTTGGGCTGACCAATGCCCCAACAACATTCATGTATTTGATGAACAGTGTATTCCAGCCCTATTTGGACTCATTCGTTATTGTATTCATTGATGACATCCTGGTGTACTCTCGTATCCAGGAGGAGCATGCCCAGTATTTGAGGGTTGTATTGCAGAGATTGAGGGAGGGGAAGCTTTATGCAAAGTTCTCCAAGTGTGAGTTTTGTCTTGGTTCAGTAGCATTCTTGGGGCACGTGTTGTCTAGTAAGGGTATTCAGGTGGATCTGAAGAGGATAGAGGCGGTGCAGAGTTGGCCTAGACCGTCTTCAGCCACGGAGATTAGGATCTTTCTTGGTTTGGCGGGTTATTACCGTTGCTTTGTGGAGGGATTTTCCCCTTGACCAAATTGACCCAAAAGGGTGCTCCATTCAGGTGGTCGGATGAGTGTGGGGAGATCTTTAAGAAGCTCAAGACTACCTTCACCACAGCTCCAGTGTTAGTTCTGCCATCAGTTGCAGGTTCTTACACCGTGTATTGTGATGCCTCGAAGGTAGGTATTGGATGTGTTATGATGCAGGAGGGTAGGGTGATTGCCTATGCCTCGCGCCAGTTGAAGACCCATGAGAAGAACTATCATGTCCATGATCTTGAGTTAGCATCCAATGTTCACGCCTTGAAGATTTGGCATCATTATTTGTATGGGGTTCATTATAAGATCTATACGGATCACCGGAGTTTGCAGTATCTGGTGAAGCAGAAAGATCTTAATTTGCATCAGTGGAGATGGTTGGAGCTTCTTAAGGACTGTGATATCACTATTTTGTACCATCAGGGGAAGGTCAATATGGTGGCCAATGCTTTGATTTGTCGGGCGGAGAGTTTGGGGAGTTTAGCATATCTTCCAGCAGCAGAGAGACCTTTGGCATTGGATGTTTAGGCCTTGGCGGGCCAACTTGTGAGATTGGATATTTCGGAGCCGAGTCGGGTGTTAGCTTGCGTGGTCTCCAGGTCTTTTCTTTATGACCGTATCAGGGAGCGTCAATATGATGATCCCCACTTGCTTGTTCTTTAGGACTGGGTTCAGAGAGCTGATGCTAGGGATGTGACCATTGATGATGACGGCGTGTTGAGGATGCAGGGTCGGATATGTGTGCCTAATGTAGATGGGCTCAGGGAGTTGATTCTTGAGGGGCCCACAGCTCGCGGTATTCCATCCATCCGGGTGCTGCGAAGATGTACCAGGATTTGAGATAGCACTATTGGTGGAGGCGAATGAAGAAGGATATAGTCGGGTTTGTGGCTTGGTGTCTCAACTGTCAGCAGGTTAAGTATGAACATCAGAGACAGGGAGGCTTGCTTCAGAGGTTAGAGATCCCAGAGTGGAAGTGGGAGCGAATCACCATGGACTTCGTAGTTAGGCTCTCACGGACTTCGAAGAAGTTCGATGTTATTTAGGTTATTGTGGATTGGCTGACCAAGTACGTGCACTTCATTCCAGTTGGAACTACTTACACTTCAGAGCGGTTGGATGAGATTTATATCCAAGAGGTTGTTCTCCTGCATGGTGTTCCAATTTCCATCATTTCAGATAGAGGTACTCAATTTACATCGCAGTTTTGGAGGGCCGTGCAGCGAGAGTTGGGTACTCAGGTTGAGTTGAGCACAGCTTTTCACCCTCAGATGGACGGTCAGTCCGAGCGCACTATTTAGATATTAGATGACATGTTGCGCGCTTGTGTCATCGACTTTGGGGGTTCATGGGACCAGTTTCTGCCGCTCGTGGAGTTTGCATATAACAACAGTTACAAGTCGAGTATTCAGATGGCTCCGTACGAGGCTTTATATTAGAGGAGGTGTAGATCTCCGGTAGGATGGTTTAAGCCGGGTGAGGCCAGGCTCTTGGGTACAGACTTGGTCCAGGATACATTAGATAAGGTGAAATTGATTCAGGAGCAACTTCGCACGGCGCAGTCTAGGCAGAAGAGCTACGCGGACAGGAAGGTCCGTGATGTGTCTTTTATGGTTGGGGAGAAGGTTTTACTGAAGTTATCACCCATGAAGGGTGTTATGAGGTTTGGGAAGAGGGGCTAGTTGAGCCCCCGGTTCATTGGGCTTTTTGAGGTGCTTCAGAGGATAAAACAGGTGGCTTATAAGCTTGCCTTGCCACCCAGATTGTCGAGTGTGCATCCAGTGTTTCATGTTTTCATGCTCCGAAAGTATGTTGGCGATACGTTCCATGTTTTGGACTTCAGCACGGTTCAGTTGGAGGGGTGATATGACTTATGATGTGGAGCCGGTGGCCATTTTGGGTTGGCAGGTTCGAACGTTGAGGTCAAAGGACATAGCTTCAGTGAAGGTGCAGTGGAGAGGTCAGCTTGTGGAGGAGGCCACCTGGGAGACCGAGCGGGAGATGTGGAGGAGATATCCACATCTAATCGAGACTCCAAGTATGTTTCTAGATCCGTTCGAGGATGAATGGTTGTTTAAGAGGGGGGGGGATATAATGACCCGGCCGGTCGTTTCGAGCGTTATAGCCGCGTTTCCCCCATTTCTGCTTCCTTTTGTGCTTTTCAGCTATATTATGTTATACCAGGTTAGTTAGTTCGGGTCCGGAGTGGTTTCGGAGTGGAGTGAGACACTTAGTCTCTAAAGTAGAAGCTTAAGTTGGAAAAGTCAATCAGATGTTGACTTATGTGTAAACGATCTCAGATTTGAATTCTAATGGTTCTATTAGCTTTGTTAGGTGATTTTGGACTTCGGAGTGCTTCCGGAATGTGATTTAAAGGTCCGTAGTAGAATTAGGCTTGAATTGGCGATAGTTGGAAATTTGGAGATTTCGGTCGGTAGTGAAACATTTGATATCGGGGTTGGAATGGAATTACGGAAGTTGGAGTAGGTTCGTGGTGTCATTTGTGACGTGTGTGTAAAATTTGAGGTCATTCGGACGAAATTTTGTTGGTTTCGGCATCGGTTGTCAAATTTGGAAGTTTAGAAGTTCTTAGGCTTGAATCCGAGGGTTATTTGGTGTTTTGATATTTTTTTGAGTGATTCGAAGGTTCGACTAAGTTCGTATGTTGATATATGACTTGTTGGTATGTTTGGTTGAGGTCCCGAGGGGCTCAGGGTGATTCCGAGTGGTTAACGGATTGTTTGAAGTTGGAAAATACAGTTGAAGCTGCTGCTACGGATATTTCCGCACCTGCGGAGGGGGGAGCCGCAGGTGCGAGGTCGCAGGTGCACGTGGGAGTTCATACATGCGGACAGTATTGAGGTAGGCTGGGTCTACAGGTGCGTAGAAGAAGTCGCATCTGCGAGTCCGCAGATGCGGATAGATGCCCGCAGAAGAGGAAGGGAGGAGGTCAGGCAGTGGCCGCAGGTGCGAGGTCTTTTCCGCACCTACGTGGTCGCAGATGCGGACATGGAGCGTAGGTGAGAAATTTTGGGCTTTAATGATTTTCCGCAGGTGCAGATGTTTTTGCACAGATGCGGCACCGTAGGTGCGCATATTTGGCTGTGGGTGTGAAAGACCTGGGCAGAAACTATAAATTGAACATTTCGCGAATTTTGGTTCATTTCCACCATTTTCAAGTCGGTGTTTGGAGCTTTTGGAGTGATTTTTGGAAGGGGATTCAAGGATATTCACTGAGGTAAGTTGCTTGAGCTCTATTATCATTAGGTATGGTATTTTTCCGTTAATTTCTCACCTAATTAGTAGGATATTTGGAGTGAAATAAGGGGTTAGGGCTTGGAATTTTGGAGAGAGTAATTTGGGAATTTGAGGAACCAAATGAGGTCGGATTTTAATGAATTTAGTATGGGTAGACTCGGGAGTGAATGGACTTTCGGATTTTGTTACTTTTGTCGGATTTTGAGACGTGGGCACGGGGGCCGGATTTGAGTGAATTTTGGATTTTTGGTCTAAATTGGTATTTTCCTTGTGGGATTAATTACTTTAGCTCATATTGATCGTATTTTATTGCTTGTGGCTATATTTGGGTCATTTGGAGACCGGTTCGAGAGGAAAGAGCATTCCGGAGTAGAAGTTCTACGTTGTTGAGGTAAGTAACAGTTTTAAATCTAGTTTTGAGGGTATGAAACCCGGAGTTTGGTATGATATGATTGTTTGGAGGTGACACCCATGCCGGGTGACGGGCGTGTGGGTGTACGCCGTGAGGGATTGAGACTTGGTCCGTCCCAGAAGACTGCAAAGTCTAATAGCCTTTAATTGTATTTATATGCATTCCTCTCTACTAGAACTTGACTACTTTCATGTTAGAAATCATGCTTAGGCTATATTTCTGCTCATGGTAGTTATACTCAAACATAGTGATTTCTGTGCATGTTTACCTCAGTCTCTGTTATTTGTTTTTCCCGGATGATATATTGTAACACTTTGATTTGGGCTGTTTTTCCCTTTCTTTATTGAGTGTTGTGAGACTAGAGAGGTTCATGACTGAGTAAGGCCGAGGGTCTGGTTGTGAGGTATTGTTATATGGTACGTGAGTTGTCCGTGTGGATCCTTATGTTTATACTATGGCACGTAAGTTGTCCGTGGGAATCCAGACATGATATTATAGCATGTGAATTGTCCGTAGAGTACGTGAGTTTTCCGTGCAGATTAGCGCTTGGGCTGTAGGAGCCCCTCATGAGTCTGAACACCCCAGTGAGCACAGGTACCTATTGAGAGTGTGTATTGAGGGCTGAGAGCCGAGAGTGTCAGATGTTGAGATGGGTTGAGTGATTGCTGCCTTGAGAGGCTGTTCTTGCTTTTATTTATTGTTGCAATTAATTGTTATTTGTTGTTGTTGTGAAATTTCTGGAAGATTCATATCTGTTTTACATGAGCGCGAACTGATTTGACTTATACCACAGGATTTGAAAGCATGTTCACTCTTTACGAAAAACTTTTAAAATGAACTGTACTGTATAGCTCGTCACTGCTTCTCAGTTCCTTATTTATTTCTGTTACTTGCTGAGTTGGTTGTACTCATGTTACACCCTGCACTTCATGTGCAGGTCCAGGTGTGTTTGATCACGGAGGTTGTTGAGTTCGGGAGGATCGAGTACCGGAGACTACGAGGTAGCTGTCGGCGTCTGCACGACCTTGTCTCTCCTTCTATATATTTCTTTTTGTCTTGTATTGATACTTAGACATTGGTTGTATTAGTTTGGTTACCTAGATGCTCATGACTTAGTGATACCCTGATGTCGGGCTATTGTTTCGCACTTATATTTTTATTTGGATTTTACCCCATATTTATAAAAAACTGCGGATATTTTAAATGTCTTAATTCACTTCTGTTAAAATTTTAAAAGAGTCTTGGAAAGGCCGGCTTGCTTAGTACCACGATAGGCGCCATCACGACGGGTTAGGTTTTGGGTCGTGACACTCCCGGTCAAACTTTCCGCCATTTCGAACCAAATTCAAGCACAAACCTCCAAATCACAATCTGGGCGTGTTCCTAAGTCAAAAATACCCAACGGAGCTAACGGAACCATAAAAATTCTAATTCTAGGTCAAATGCTAAAAAATCAAACTTGGTCAACTTTTTCAAATTTAAAGCTCCCTAGTTGAGAATCATTCTTCCAAATCAGTCCCGAATAACCTGAAAACTAAAATCGACGATTCACACATATTAAAATACATCATACGGAGCTACTCACGCCCGTAAACTACCGAGCGAAGTGCAAATGCTCAAAACGAACGGTTGGGTCGTTACAATTTTGAACGTACAGATGGTTTAACAATAGACTACTGATTTATTATAAACTACAACCTAATAATAGACTATTGATTTATTATAAACTATAATATAACAATAGTTTTTAAATTAAAATAAAATTTTAATAAGAAATGTGACATTCTAAAGTATAAAAATTAAAATTAATGACTAAACAATATGTTAACAACATAAAATTGGTGACTTAAATATAATGATAATCTAAAAGATGATAATTAATACATATGTTGATGAAAATGTTGTGATGACTTGTTATGAATTATTTGACAAAATACATAAACAAACATTTAAAATTGGCTTGAGATGTCAGTTAAACACTCCAATCTTTGAAAAAGATGAAATCTTTCCGGCTCTATAAAGCTAAATTGTGTTTAAAATCTGAAAATAATTTCTCGATTTCATGGTGATGACGGCTATGGAGGCGACAGATTCAAGGTTACATTTCTATTTATTTTACAGTAGTGGTGATTATGTTTATGTGAAAAGTGTAAGATGGAGGGGAGGAGATCACACTTTAAAAGAGGAAGAATGGGGTTGAAAAGGTGGGGGAGGGGGTGGGGAAGAAAGAAGAAGAATGGGGTGGAAGTTGTTGTTATATGGTTAAAATAAGAAAAAAGTTAAAATTACATCACTAATGACACATGCCATCGTCTAATTCGTTCATTTGACACGTCACTGGTAATTGTAATGCACGTGTCTGGTTTGCTGATTTTGGGTGTCCACGAAAAACACTGGGAGCGAGTTGAGGTGTCTAGATGGTCACTTGGTAAGTTAGAATATTTAACTGACAGATGAGGCCAAGTTTAAGTATATGTTTATGTATTTAGCCTTATAATTATATATTAACAACTTGAAAGTGGTGACATAACTATACGTGAACAACATGAAATGTTTTTAACTATATTGCAATTGGTAACTAAACTATATGGCAACATGAAATGGGCATCATAACTATATTACAAACGCTACAGTATCTAAGGATTATAATATACACACTTGTAATGTTAAGATTTATAACGAACGACTCGTAACATCTCAATAATAGTAGCATCGATATTGATATCTCATTAACATATTATTAAATCATCATTTATTAAATAAAAAATGATCATTTTCAATAAGGGAAATGCGTATTTAGAGGCTTTTAAGGGGGAGTGGCAGTTTGAAGTCTAGACGTTGATAATAAACCAAGCACGTAATTGAGTATAAACTAAAATCAACATAAGCACAGTTAAGTCGTTTAATATAGAAATAGTTAAAATATATTATAGATCACTATATACTTTTAAAACTTGTCATGAAAAGTGTCAGGATCGGAAATCCGGGCAGTGCGAAATTTTGCCAAACAACGGTATAATGACAATAATAAAAACAATGCAAGTTGATAATAACGGCAATTAAAGTATAAAGAAGACACCAATTTAACGTGGTTCGGTCAGTGTGACCTACGTCTACAAGCGGAGAGGAGCAATTTTACTATACCAACAAGAGTACAAATTAGAGTAAACATTCTAATTAATCCCAAATATCCTAAGAGAATAACCTCATAAGTTCACTCCAAAGAAAGGGTTCACACAAGTGCTTCCTAACACTAATTCTCATATAAAACACTCTTAATAAAGGAGGAAAGGAAGAAACAAGAAATGAAAACTCAAGTTGGTGTGTGTAAAATGAACTAATGGCCTTCCCTTTTATAGGCAAAAAAGTCTTGGCCTCTTAGGTGTAAAAGAAGAGATACAACTTGTGCAAATGATGTCCACTACATAATGCAATATTTTTGGGTCCCAAAGAATATTGCCAACAAAGTCTACACTATGCAAAGATGCGTATGCTTATGTGAGATGGACTCCATTAGCCAAAATATTGGCCATAATTACAAATCTCCGCATTGGCCTAATTTTGGTTGATATAGTAAGTTTGCTCCACCTTCTCCGCAAAAGTCCCAATGGGCATATGTCAAAATTTAATGCCATCAAAATCAGACATGTTGTCTGATACCGAAACTGTAGTAGGGCCTATAACAGTGGAACCCAATAAAATATACAACGAACCGGATCTGTGTGCTTTTATGATCACAAGAGCACCTTGAAATATTTTTAGAACTCCACCTTCACCAGTGAATTTGCACCCAGAGGATTCTAAAGTGTCCAAAGAGATGAGATTTTTCTTCAACTCGGGAACATATCTAACATCGGTGAGAGTTCTCACCACACCATCATGCATTCTGATCCGAATTGTACCTTTGCCAATAACGTTACAAGTAACATTGTTACCCAGTTCGACAACTCCACCTACAACTGAATCATATGTAAAAAATAAGTCCCTGTAAGGACACAGATGATATGAACAACCGGAATCTAAAATCCACTCATTGTCTGATCTGAAACTAGTTTCAATTGCTAAAAATATAGTTTCCTCAATCTCATCAGTTGCTACACTAGCTTCGCAGTGTCAGTATTTTTGTGCTCATTTTTTTCTTTCTTTATGTTTTTCTTTATTTTTCAGCTTATAGCATTCGGAGATAATGTGACATTTCTTATGACGATAGCGACACTCTAAATTATTGTATCTGGATATGGAGTCGGATTTGCCCCTAACAAACAAGTCAACTTCCGCTTGAGTTCCACTAGCTTCCCCAGTAATATCACTATCTATCTGTTCCTTTGATTTTAAGATAGATTTAATATCCTTATAAGAGATATTATCCTTTGCATAAAGCATAGTATCTCTTATATGCTTAAAAGATGGGGGTAGAGAACAAATCAATAACACGGCTTGATCCTCATCTTTAATTTCAGCATCTATATTACTCAAATCCAAAAGAATGGAATCAAAGATGTCAAGATGAGAGAATAGAGGTAGCTTCACCCATACGAATTGTATAAAGCTTCTGCTTCAGGTAAAGTCTATTTTCCACTGTCCTCTTCATATATAATGTTTTCAATTTTTTCCACATGCCTTTGGATGTGGTTTCTACAGAAACTTCACGTAAAACCTCATTTGAGAGATTTAAGATGATACCTGATTTTGCCTTTTTATCTATGATGGCAAGCTCCTCGTCCGTCATTTATCCGGCTTCTTCTCCTTTTCTTGCAACGCCAAGTCTAAGCCATCCTGAATTAGGATAGTTTCCATCTTTAATTGCCACATTCCGAAGTTTGCACTTCGGTCAAATTTCTCAAGATAGGTCTTTGTTAGAGTCATTTTGGCTATTGAAACTAACCTCGTAGATCCGGCTCTAATACCAATTTGTTAGGATCGAAAATCCGGGTAGTGCGAAATTTTACCAAACAATGGTATAATGACAATAACAAAGACAATGCAAGTTGATAATAATGGCAATTAAAGCAGATAAAGAAGATATCAATTTAACGTGGTTCGGTCAATATGACCTACGTCCACAAGAGGAGAGGAGCAATTTTACTATACCAACAAAAGTACAAAAGAGAGTACAAAATTAGAGTAAACACTTTAATTAATCCTAAATACCCTAAGAGAATAACCTCACAAGATCACTCCAAAGAAAGGGTTCACACAAGTGCTTCCCAACACTAACTCTCATACAAAACACTCTTAATAAAGGAGGAAAGCAAGAAACAAGAAATAAAAACTCAAGTCTTGTTGGTTTGTGTAAAATGAACTAATAGCCTTCCCTTTTATAGGCAAAAAAGTCTTGGCCTCTTAGGTGTAAAAGTAGAGATACAACTTGTGCAAATGATGTCCACCACATAATGCAATATTTTTGGGTCTCAAAGAATATTGTCAACAAAGTCTATACTTTGCAAAGATACTTATACTTATGTGAGATGGACTATATTAGCCAAAATATAGGCCATAATTACAAAAAGATACTACCGGGAGCAATTTACAAGGTGTCGTTTCAACCTTTTTAGAGTTCATAACATAAAATCTAAAGTTCTAATTAGCAGATATCTAGATTTAATAGGTTAGTCCAAATTACAACTACCGTAAAAGATGTCTATCGCATTTATAATACCCACTAGCAGTAGCTCATACTCCCTCCCGGTCAAAAAGAGTGTCTACTGAGTTTTATTTTTCTTTCAAAATAAGTGTTCACTTACCAAATCAAGAAAGAATTAATCTTTTTTTTAAAAGATTTTATTACCAAAATGGTGTTGAATTACAAAGCATTGGCGACTGAGAGTTGGACAATAGTCCCAACACTTCAGTCAGACTCACGTTAAAAATAAACTATATGCTAAACTACCAAGGCAAACTACTTACTACTTAAGTAGGACAGAAATTAAAACTTGCCAACCAATTAGCTACTTTGAGTTTCTTACTATCTCTAAAATACACCTCTTGGACTATCTGCTTGATCATTAACTCCAATTAGCTACGTTGTTGTTTGTCTTGAAATACTCTCATGTTCCTCTCCCTCCGTACAGAGTGTAGACTGCAGCTACAAAAAAACATTCTATACACCTCTGCTCTAGCACTCCTCCCATTAGTAAAACGGATTGACCATTGTGGCCCATCATCCCAGTTCTTAGGCAATTTGAGCAGACAATTTACATGCGAAGAACAAATATGAGTGGTTTTCAGTCTCCTAGCCACACAAAGGACACATTGTATCGCTAGTCATACCCCATTTACTTAGTCTATCCCTTGTATAAAGCTTGCCATGGACTGCTAATCTTAGCACAAAGATCCATTTAGGAAATCTAAGGTTATTACATACCATTTTCCTTCAGGCCGCCTTTGGAAACTCACCTCTTAGTCTCTGGTAAAATTGTCTTGAAGAGAACTGATCCATATTGTAGATATCAGTTAGTTCATATCCTGCTTCTATATTGTACTTTGATGCCTTCATAATCTTCTGAATGATCTATGAAGTCTGTTTTGGAATGTCCTCCAGGAAGTTCCTATTAGCCCCCATAATAAATATGTATCTATTTAACCCATAGTTTGTCTTTCTTTTAGCATAGGTTCCAAAGCAATTTGTTAATAGCTGTTTTGTTTCAAGCTGTGATGTCTAGAATGTTTAGGCCCCCAACAGTTGTAGGTTGACATAGTCTGTCCCAGACTAATAAAGCTTTCTCTGAAAGTTCAACACCACCAGTCCACAAAAAAATCTTCTACATGTAGCTTCTATGATCCGCACAACTCTCTTAGGGAGCACAAAGTTCTGAGCCTAAAAGACTTGTATAGAGAATAAGATAGATTTGATGAGTTGTGCTCTACCAGCATATGACAGAAACTTGGTAGTCCGGGATTTAATTCCATGCAGAATCTTATCTAGCAGAGGCTTACATTGTACACATGAGACTCTTTTGGAGCTAAGAGGAACCCTTAAATATCTTAAGGGGAGTTCTCCTCTAGTGAATATGCCTCCAAAGTAGATAATTGTCCTTATTTACGTATCCCTAAAAGTCTTTTAAATAACTCCAATTTTCTATGATATCATTAAATAAGTTCAACATTTGGTTATTCGAAGTTTGACTGCAATTCAAATTTTTGCCATTCCATGTTTTTCTATGGATGCAAAATTTGGCTCACTTATGGTTTGGTCTAGGGAGTGTTTATATAATTATTGCAATATGTTCATACTAGTTAATATGAGTCAATGGTTCTGTTCGGTTCGGCTAGTTATTGTATAAAATTTATATCATACCAATTTTTTGGTTACTCTATTTTGTATAACCAAAATTAGACTTTTTGAAATCGTCCCGATCATCTCGATTTTTCTTCGGTATTTGTGTGGTTCGATTAATTTTCAGTAATTTTATTAAAATGTTATGTATGGGTCGCTAATAGAAGTTAAAACGCGATAAGATATGTACTTACTTAGGATTTCAGCAAAACTCTCTATACATTTAAAGACGGTGAACTAAGGGAATATGAAAGAAAGCCGGAATAGAGATTCATCTCACTATTCTACTACAACATAAGAGAAATTAAGCAAAGACAAAACAAATATAGATCACACGAGTTGGAATATATTAATTAAGATTGGACTCAAGAATAGAGTCTATTAGAAGATTAAGTATCAAATAAGAAAAAACTAAAACATATGAAAGGAAAGATATTCAATACTTATGGCTTGCCGCTCAAGATCGCTGGAATACCTGTGACATGCCTACTCAAGATGCTAGCTAGAATTAGTTTAGTTTCAATTGGACTAGCATAAAAGGTTTGAGAGTTGAGACTTTAGATTTTTGTATACGGTCAAAATCGTTTTCAACCTTCGTACGATTGGTGAAGATGGATCGAAGAGCGTCTTCGTAATATCGAGGCGAGAATTGAAGAAGACACGAACAAGCTTCGAGTTTCGGAGTCAGATTAAATACCGAGCTCGACGCCGTTATCGAGCTCCAGTCCAAATCAAACAATGATAAGAAGCAATAGAATCGAGCTTAAGAGCCGGAGCCCAAGTCAATACCGGACCCCAAGTTAATATCGAGCTCGGGCCCACGTCGAGCTCTAAGCCTGGAAATCGACCGATACCAAGTCCAATCAAGATCGAGCAAAGAAACAAGAGCCGTTAAAGCCGCACTAAGTGAGCGAATCTAGGCGGAAATTAGGAAAAAACTAATTTATCATTGGTTCCTCACTATGCATTTTTAATTATATCTAAAGTAGGATCCCCCACTATAAAAGGGATGGCTATATTTCTGTAAAGGGGATCAAGTTTTGGCATACATTGTAACTCAGATATCATACACTCCCATATTGAAGAGTTATCCCTTTTTAGCTTCATAGATTGATTCATCTTGCTTAATCCATAAATCTATCTCTTTTCAACTTTGCTTATTTTTCATCTTTTACAGTCAATATTCGATATTTCTATTTACTCTTACGATTTGTGTCAAGTTATACCATATACCCTTAGAACTACGTACAAATTCAACTTTATCCGTTTTTCGGGTAAGCAGTTTGGCGCCCACCGTGGGGCTAAGGATAAAAATGGTTATTTGATACGAATATGCAAAACACACCATTTTATGCTCGTTTTTGGAAGTGCCTTTGATTTCGGATTAGCAACGACGAGCTCTCAAATTAAATGGTCTTACCTATCGACAACGAAGCTGGCCTTCAAGGTGAGAACAACAACTTGACGCCCAGGGCCGGAATGCCGCTTGTCGACGCCGTTAGAGCTCGAATCGAAGTGCCATTAGATATTAATTCGCATGTGGCCATTGAGACAAACCTACTTTCTGAACCTGAAAATAGCATTCATGGTGGTACTCGATCTGCAATTCGAGATACCCATAACGTTGAGAAAAACGAAATCAGCTTACATATGATTTTCGAAATGTTGCAAGCTCAACAGGCAGCAATAGCTTAGTTGCAGGGTCAAACCCAGGTATCGAGCGGGCCGGAGCCCAGTCCACCCCGAGAAGTCACCCACAGAACGGAACCAGCTATAGTTAGGTCAAATAAGCAAGAGTCAGGGACTAATCCCGAAATTGCTAAGATGTTCGAAGAACTGACCAAACGAATAGAATCAGGAGAAAGGAGGATCGAGGCAAACGACAAAAAGATGGAAATATATAACTCCAGGGTTGATCAGATCCCGGGGGCACCACCGATATTGAAGGGCTTAGATTCCAAACACTTTACACAAAAGCCTTTCCCCCAGAGCGCGACTCCTAAACCGATCCCAAAGAAGTTTTGCATGCCCGAGATTCCTAAATATAATGGAGCGACCGATCCCAACGAATATGTCACCTCTTACACATGTGCCATCAAAGGGAACGATCTAGAGGACGATGCGATCGAATCTGTATTATTGAAAAAATTGGACGAAACCCTAACAAAGGGAGCAATGATATGGTATCATAATTTACCGTCTAACTCTATCGATTCTTTTGATATGCTTGCAAATTCTTTCATAAAAGCACATACTGGGGCCATAAAGGTCGAGGCCAGGAAGTCGGACCTATTTAAGGTAAGACAAAAAGATAACGAGATGCTAAAAGAATTCGTATCTCGTTTCCAAATGGAACGAATAGATCTACCACCAGTCACAGACGATTGGGCTGTTCAAGCTTTCACTCAAGTTCTAAACAAACAAAGCTCGATGGCTTCACGGCGGCTGAAGCATAACCTGATCGAGTACCCAGCTATTACTTGGGTCGATGTTCATAATCGATATCAGTCCAAAATAAGAGTCGAAGACAACCAGTTGGGCTCTGGGTCCGTTATTAAAAGGGCTACCAACTGAGAACAGAGATCAATCAGAGACCGATATCGGCCGTATAATAGAAATCCTACAAACTCGGTGTAATAAACGGCAATCAACTATCACGCAAATTGGAACGCGTCACGCCTAAAACGATATTATTGCTAAGGTACGGTCCTCCCCTATTCAATTATATTTTGAAACTAACCCTTGAAAGTGTTCGACCAAAGACAGGGATGGATTATTCAACTCGAAGCCTTTAGGCCAGAAAGAACGCATTGCACTCTTTTTCCCTTAGACCGATTTTTATCCCAAACGGGTTTTTCGGCAAGGTTTTTTAATGAGGCAACCATTGATCGTACTAACTTGGAACAATTCAACAGTATCTGAGGCCTCCTTAAAATCAACCTCGAATAACGAGGGGCATTATCATCAACTATACCATTCAATGATTATCAAGCTCGGTGCAAAGTAAGTTACTTCGTTACTTCATGGCGACAAGGTCTCAACAGGAAAAATTGTAAAGGCCAAATGGTCAAACGAGCCATGCCCATATAGTTGGCCCGAGCCCTGGCACAAAACACGAACACATTTATAATAACTTGCAAAGAAAAATTTCTTCTTTATCGTTATCTTATATCTAAGAAAACATTCCTTTATTTCGATATCTATTATGCAAACAGGCTTAAGGGCCGACCATTACCCCATAAATCGGGGACTATCTACGGATGCATAGGGCTACTATGTTTCGAGTTCGAGCAACACTCACTCGACTATAAAGCCCAAGGGCTACACTGACTCGAGTTCGAGCAACCATTCTCACTCCGGGACTATCTACGAAGCCCAAGGGCTACCCTATTTCGAGTTCGAGCAACACTCACTTGACTATAAAGCCCAAGGGTTACACCGACTCGAGTTCGAGCAACCATTCTCATTCGGGTACTATCTACTAAGCCTACGGGCTACTCTTATTCCGATTTCGAGTAATCACGCACTCGACCATTAAGCCTACAGGCTACATTACTTTGAGTTCGAATCACTCACTCGACTAATAAGCCTACGGGCTACATCACTTCGAGTTCGAGCAAGCACTCACTCGACTACTAAGCCTACGGGTTACTCTCACTTCGAGTTTGAGCAAGCACTCACTCGACTACTAAGCCTAAGGGCTACCTTACTTCGAGTTCGAGCAATCACTCACTCGACTATAAAGCCTATGGGCTACCTTACTTTGAGTTCGAGAAAATCACTCACTCGACTAATAAGCCTACGGGCTACATCACTTCGAGTTCGAGCAAGAACTCACTCGACTACTAAGCCTATGGGCTACTCTTATTTCGAGTTCGAGAAATCACTCACTTGACTATTAAGCCTACGGGCTACCTTATTTTGAGTTCGAGCAAATCAATCACTCGATTATTAAGTCTACGGGCTACCTTTCTTCGAGTTCGAGCAAAACACTCACTCGACTATCAAGCCTACGAGCTATATTACTTCGAGTTCGAGCAATCACTCACTCGACCTCTAAGCCTACGGGCTATATTACTTCAAGTTCGAGCAATCACTCACTCGACTATTAAGCCCATGGGTTATCTTTCTTCTAGTTCGAACAATCATTCACTCGACTACTAAGCCTACGGGCTATATCATTTCGAGTTTGAGCAAGCACTCACTCGACTACTAAGCCTACGGGCTATATTACTTCGAGTTCGAGCAATAACTCGCTCGACTACTAAGCCTACGGGCTAACTATTACTTCGAGTTCGAGCAATCACTCACTCGACTACTAAGCCTACGGGCTAACTATTACTTCGAGTTCGAGCAATCACTCACTCGACTACTAAGCCTATAGGCTACAGCACTTCGAGTTCGAGCAATCACTCACTCGACTACTAAGCCTACAGGCTACATCACTTCGAGTTCGAGCAATCACTCACTCGACTACTAAGCCTACAGGCTACATCACTTCGAGTTCGAGCAAGTACTCACTCGACTACTAAGCCTACAGGCTAACTATTACTTTGAGTTCGAGCAAATCACCCACTCGACCAATCAAAGCCTATGGGCTACATTACTTTGAGTAAGTTACTCATTATTTCGAGTTTAAACGAATACTCGAATATTTAAGGCTATTCGAGCTCGACAAAGCAAAGGGAACTACCCACAAAGCAACAGTGATTAAAATTCAAACTATCTATTTATCTGAAAAGGCTATTTTGCTTCAAAAGGAAGAAAGGTTTATATTTACAAATTTTGTACCAAGGCAACTCAGCCAAAAGGAAGTTCTTTATACAGAGACCGAAAGCGGTATCAAAAGAACACAACAAACTACCTAAGGCCCTAAATGGCTCGATCATCATCGGAGGCCGTGTTCTCGGCATCTTTCTCATCTTTAGACTCACCCGAGCTATCGGGGTCCTCCTCAAGAAAGGCCAACCTTCGAGCCTTGTTCTCCTCCGTCCTGGCGACCTCAATCTCGGCCCCAACATCGAAGCCCTGAGCACTGACCTCCTTGAGAGCTTCTCTCCGAGCTTGCTATTTTGTATGTTCGACCATGCTCTTGGCTTTGGCTTGGTTAACCTCAACATCGATCCTAAACTGGTCCACTTTAGCATCGGCTCTTTTATTGGCCTCGATCACCTCAGATCTGCCCACTTCTATTTCATTAGCCAAGCCTGCTTTATCTGAAGTGGCCAAATCCAACCGATGTTGAAGCTCTTTCATCTTCTCGATCAGCCCCGAAGCACTCTCTTTAGCAGATCGAAGTTGGGCATCAGACAGCTCTAACTGAGCTTGAACGACTTCATTTTTCGAGGCAAGGGTATCCATACTCTTTTTAAATTCTTCTGCCTCGGCCAGTAGCCCATCTACCTGTGAGTTAAGCCATCTGATCTGCACGATCCTCTGCCAAACCTGTAGAATCGGATCGTTAGCGGTTATCTCCTTTTCATATTCACTATCATTGAAAATTCAGAATACCTGCTCAGCCATCTCCTCGTGCTCTTCATGAGCTGCTGTCAAATCTGCTAGAAGATTTTTACTAAGGAGCTTGTAAGAGTCACTCTTCTCAGTGAGGCTCCGAACCTCAGCATTATGCTCCTCCCGGATTCGAAGAAAGGCCTCGTGATGTAGCACCGAAGCCTACAAACAGAAAGAAAAACGTTAGAATTACCTACAATTCTAAGCATAAAAGAAGCATCAAAGATGCCATCAAAGTTACCCGATTCAAAGCGTGTTGGGCCTCGTTGAAGAGACAGGAGGGCCCCACCGTATTCATCACTGATTGATCCTCTTCGGTCACCAAGGACCAAAGGTAACTGGCAATCCCCATAGGGGGAGAAAACATTCGGGTATCCTCAGGTACGGAGAGCACTATTTTCCACCTACGGTCGGGATCGACACTCGGGGCTGGGAATCGGTCCACCAGTTTGTGAACCGATGAAGGCTCGGGAGAACCCGACCATGATGCTTTTTTGGGTACCGTCATTCCACCAAAACCGGTAACCTCCTCCGAAGCACCTCACTCGAGCCCCTCCAGAAAATCGTGGATATCGGCTGACTCATGAATGCCCTCATAGGACCGATCCTCCAACATGCTGGCCTCTCGAATCATGGCATCCGAAATCTGAGGGGATCCTCTAATATCAATTATCCCGAACTCATCCCTCGAAATATTTTCTACTACCCGAGAAGTCCCACCCTCGGTATTCCCTTCAATCATCTTAGCTCGAGAAGGGATAATCTCGGTTTCTTCTTGTTCTGGGATTATGGCCAAGATTCCCTGATTTGCTTCCGCCAAATCGGAAGACTGTTGAATCATAACATTAGCCTGTACACAAGCTAAATTCTCCTATCCTTCTTCGCGCTCGTCCCTTAATTGGCGGACCACTTCCGAAGGCACGACATCGGAGCCCCCCTCGGCTTACGAGATCTCTTAGTCAGTTTCTTCTTTTCCAAGCTCGGGGAGCCCGGTACGTCTTTTCTCTTCTTTTTTTTTACCTGCTTCAGGGCAGGAACTTCTTCATCACCAGATGGGGGCCTCGTGACTACATCTTTCCCGAGTCCTACAAGGGGAAAAGGGGAGCAAGTAAATAAAGAAGAACAAAAAAATAGACAAATTGATAAAGAGATTTACCATGACTACGGGCCTCCCATCGACCCTTTAATAATTCGACCCAAGCATGCTCGGAGTACGGTCTATGCAGCACCAGACCTTCGACCCATTGTTTAAGATCTGGGATCGGTTCCGACATCCTAGCTACGGCTGTGATAAGAAAAGAAAAATAGATCAACAAAATGAAAGGCAACCACAAAATCAAAACGGGCAAAGAGAAACGTTTACTCACAGTTCATATTCCATTTCTCAGGGAATGGCAAGTCATCGGCAGGGATCAGGTCCGAGGTTTTGATTCAAACAAAATGGTCCATCCAGCCTCGATCCCGAGTCTCATCTATAATCGAGAATGACTCTTTGATTGCTCGGCGAGCAAGCTTGATCAACCCTTCTCGATAAAGTTGGGGACTATAAAGGCGCATAAGATGATCAAGGGTGAAGATACGCCCCTTGATCTTGCTCGAGAAAAATCGAAGAAGAATCACTATCCTCCAAAAGGAAGGATGGATCTGGCCGAGGGTCACGTCGTACCTCTTGCAGAAGGCAACGATGATGGGGTCTAGAGGGCCCAACATAAAAGGATAAGTATAAACACTTAAGAACCCTTCGACGTGGGTAGTAATAGATTCATCAAGCGATGGGATTACTACGAGTTTATTATCCCAGTTGCATTTTTGTATGACTTTCTCGAGAACTTTCTCGGTAATTGAACACTGGTACCTCGACATCGGCTCACACTGACACGGTACCGGAGAAGGCTTTTTAATTTTAAAATCACCTATAGTTGAACACCCTACCGGAACGAATTCCTCAGGGCGGGGCTCATCCACATCCTCGCCACTGGTAGGTCGATATGAAGAAGCGACCTCTTTTTGCGGAGCAGTTTTAGACGTTTTTACCATCTAAAATTCTGCGAACGAAGAACGGGAGTATTTGGTGTTTTGAGAAGGAATTTGCAATAAAAATCACAGATTTGCAGACGGAAAACTCAGAAGATGCGAAAAGGAACTTAGAAAATTTAGAGATCTGAAAGTAAAAAATAGTTAAAATGGGTTATTTATAGATTAAGCAACAACAGTTCAATATCAGCAGTGGCTTACCACCGCCTGTCACGCATTTAATGCCTTGATAAACTGAACCGACGGGACAGCTATCACGTACGTCATGATCGAGCTCGATGCAAACGTCAGCGTATATCTGATCGAGCCGTTGGGAAATCATATCATTTCTCGCCACATCCTTCCCGAGAAACGAGAGGATTATCTGTACATGGTCAAAATTATTTTCAACCTTCGTACGATTGGTGAAGATGGACCGAAGAGCGTCTTCGTAATATCAAGGTGAGATTTGAAGAAGACACGAACAATCTTCGAATTTCGGAGTCAGATTAAATACCGAGCTCGACGCCATTATCGAGCTCGAGTCCAAATCGAACTATGCTGAGAAGCAACAGAATCGAGCTTAAGAGCCAGATCCCAAGTCAATACTGGCCCCCGAGTTAATATCGAGCTCGAGCCCACGTCGAGCTCTAAGCCTGAAAATCGACCGATACCAAGTCCAATCAAGATCGAGCCAAGAGACAAGAGTCGTTAAAGCCGCACTAAGGGAGAGAATCTCAGCGAGAATTAGGGAAAAGCTGATTTATCATGGGTTCCCACTATGCATTTTTAATTATATCTAAAGTAGGATTCTCCACTATAAAAGGGATGGCTATATTTCTGTAAAAGGGATAAAGTTTTGGCATACATTGTAACTCAGATATCATACACTCCCATATTTAAGAATTATCCTTTTTAGCTTCATAGATTGATTCATCTTGCTTAATCTATAAATCTACCTCTTTTTAACTTTGCTGGAGTACCTGGAGTGTGAGTTCTTAACAGGCCAACTTTGCTGAATACCTGGAGTGTAAGTTCAGCGTTGAGCCAGGGGAAGTGGGCGTGGATGTGAGGCTTGACTCGCAGGTCATTCCGAGTAAAGGCAGCTTCGAGTACCTTGGTTCGGTTATCCAGGGGGGAGGGAAGATCGACGAGGATGTCACACACCGTATTGGGGTAGGATGGATGAAGTGGAGGTTAGCATCTGGAGTCCTGTGTGACAAGAGAGTGCCACCGATACTCAAAGGTAAGTTTTATAAAGCGGTGGTTAGACCGGCCATGATGTATGGGGCTGAGTGTTGGCCCGTTAAGAACTCACATATCCAGAAGATGAAAGTAGCAGAAATGAGGATGTTGCGGTGGATGTGCGGGCATACTAAGATAGATAAGATTAGGAATGATGATATTCGGGAGAAGGTGCATGTGGCTCCCATTGATGACAAGATGCGGGAAGCGAGGCTTAGATGGTTCGGACATGTTCAGAGGAGAAGTCCAGATGCTCCGGTACTGAGGTGTGAGCAGCTGGTTATGGAGGGTACGAGAAGAGGTAGAGGGCGGCCTAAGAAGTATTGAGGAGAGGTGATCAGGTAGGATATGGCGAGACTCCAGATTTCCGAGGACATGACACTTGATAGGAAGATGTGGAGATCGAGTATAAGAGTTGTAGATTAGGAGGTAGTTGAGTCGTGCCTTACTTCGTAACATGGTGGGACTAGCCATGTAGGTTTTTTTTTTTTTTCTAAGATAACTAGTGGGAATGTTGTGGCTTACTATTTCTCTTTTCAGTGCAGGTCCTATTTACTAGCTATCGATTTTGCTTTACATCTTTCTTCTAGATTTCATGAGGTTCCTATTTTTCTTATGACTATTGTGGTGATACTAATATTTACTAATATTGTCTCCCTTTACTTTACATCTTTCTTCTAGATTTCATGAGGTTCCTATTTTTCTTATGACTATTGTGGTGATACTAATATTTACTAATATTGTCTCCCTTTACTTTACATCTTTCTTCTGGATTTAATGGTGTTCCTATTTATCCTATGATTGTTGTTGTGATACTAATATTGTCTCCTTTTTTGCCTCTTTTTGCCTCTTTTGTCTTTTTATTTTTTTGAGCCGAGGGTCTTTCGGAAACAGCCTCTTTACTCCTTCGGGGTAGGGGTAAGGTCTGCGTACACACTACCCTCCCCAGACCCCATTAGCGGAATTTACTGGGTTGTTGTTGTTGTTGTTGTTGTTATTTTTCATCTTTTACAGTCAATATTCGATATTTCTATTTACTCTTACGATTTGTGTCAAGTTATACCACATACCCTTAGAACTACGTACAAATTCAACTCTATCCGTTTTTCGGGTAAATAATTTTAATTACTTGTTGGCCGTAAATATTTTCACAATCACAAAGGCCAAGGAAAATTAATATTTTGTTATTTTTAAAACTTGATATATAAAATATATTTTTCTTAACTAAAATTATTTGGTACATTTCTGTATTTTTTCAGTTTATTTTTGTAAAATTAAAAAACCTACCATAATTATCGGTACAGATATAAATTTATGTAAAAACCTAAGGTTTATAAAAATAAACCTAATAATCGATTCGATAATGCTCAATTCAATTGGTTTTTAGAGATTCATTGACACCCTTACTAGTTAATGTTAAGTGTTAAATGACCAAGTTCCATATGTCTAAGTTAAAATAGGAAAATTTTAATTAGGGGTAGTTTAGTTAAATTATTTATTCTTTTTTTAGAAGTTTATATGGGTGTTTAAATGGGCAGTGGACATTTTTTGAACCGAAGGGAGTATAACTTTTAATTTATTTTATGGAGTGATATATTTTCCTTTGAAGAGGTTATTTATTTTTTTCTCCAGACAGTCCCCTCATAACCTCCTTCCTCCTCAAC
The DNA here is from genome assembly GCA_000715115.1 of Nicotiana otophora. Lineage (NCBI taxonomy): Eukaryota > Viridiplantae > Streptophyta > Magnoliopsida > Solanales > Solanaceae > Nicotiana > Nicotiana otophora. The sequence continues at coordinate 124,931 of AWOL01S0021603.1, read as the reverse complement.
GCCACCCACATGGTTCGTTACATCTTCAAATCGTTTCTAAATCTTCCAAAACCCATCGCTACCATCTCCATACTATCACCTCATTCTTCTCGGCGTCCCCTTTCAATCTCCTTTCCTACCACAAACCCAACATCAAGAATTGGCAACAAAATTCAACAATTTGGGTCATTATATAACCCACCCCTCCCAATTCAAGAATATGGGTCGGCTAAATACAGCACCAACAATAACAACGGAACTATTGATACGGGTGTTGGGGGTGGGAAAGAATACTTGTTGATGTCAGATGAGGAGTTAATGAGGCAATGTGAAATGGACACTTTCAAGGCTTCAGGTCCAGGTGGACAACACCGCAACAAGCGTGAATCTGCTGTTCGTTTGAAGCATAACCCTACTGGGATTGTTTCTCAGGTTTTAGTTTTTTTTTTTTTGGTGAAAATTTTTATGACCCATTTTTGGATTTTGAACTGAAATTTGCTATTTTTTTTTGGGTATTTGTGTGTTGAGTTTAATTTCTGTGCTGGGAACGGATGAAAAATATTGTATATTTTAGAATAAATGGTAAGTGATCTCATTTAACAGGTTAAATTATACGGATGGTGTAAAAAGTTCATTTCACTGTCCGCGTATATAACTTAAATCCTTGTGTATTTGGGTTCATTTTAGGCTGTGGAGGATAGATCCCAACACATGAATCGTGCCTCTGCTTTAGCTCGTTTACGAGTGTTACTGGCTCTTAAAGGTATTCATTTCATCACTTTGTTGTTTCCACTAATATCAAATTACAGATTTGCTTGATTATTTTAAACATTGCATCTTAACATGGTTTGAGGTTTCATATAACTGATCCCAACTTGTTTGGTATTGAGACGTTATTGTTGTTTTATTTGAAGATTTCTCTATTAGAGTTACTTTTCAACCATTACTTTAATATTTGCTCCACAACCAGTGATTTATTATACAAGTCAAATTAAAATCTTAAACTCTGTGCCATGTCAAATGCATTGTACAAAAAGTGAGTACAATTTTTTGGCTAATCAGCGTGTACTACTTCCTTGTACCTCTGGTAACTTTGAGTTCTGTGATTAAGTGTGCGACGTGGAATTTTAACTGTATCAAGTGAGGAGCTTGGAGTGCACTGTTGAGTTAGCAGAGTTGTGCCGGGACAACTAGTTGTACTTATGACACCCAAATAAAAACTGTTATTGTACAATTAGGATAGGAGCTAGAGCAGAGGGAGACCTACCTAATACACTGCACTAGAGAGGAGACCTAATGAGAAATCGTGTACTATTTCTTTTTCTTGGTGAAATGCGTCCACTTTCCTTGTTTTGAGGCAGATTTTTTCCTCGCACCCACTAAACCATATTTCTGAAATTGGCTTGTTTAGGTGCAAATTCCCAGATCTTCAGAGCTTTAGTGTCTTGAGTTCTATGTTGCCACAAAATAGAGCTGAAAGGCTTTACGGGTTGGCCGTTGACTAGGAATATAGAGAAGCAATAAAAGAAAGAGACAGGGTTTCCTAATGGATGAATGGGTGAAAAGTTGTTGGAAAATAAGGGTATTAATACAAAGATAAAAATAAGCACACAACTGTGTTATAGTTGAAACCACACCTTATTTGATGGAAATTTCTCAATTTATCTTGTGCCACTCTGGAATCGGGCTGCAGGCTTACTTTATATGTTTAAGCTCATAAGCATAATGTTGATGCGGCTCTACATCTAGATGATGATCTAGAAAGCTTACGTTTTTATTATTTTCATCTAGTTAGGAACAACATCGATCTTGATACATATACACCTCCTCAAGAGCTGCTTCAAATTCTTCCCGCTAAATCAACAATCAGGGGTTCAGATTGCGGCCCGCAGATTGGAACAAAGAATCCTAAGTTTGCTTTGGTATACTTTTCCTCCTTCATGTCTTTGATAAAATTTAAATCTTATGCAAGATGTTTACTTTATGTTTCTTCTTTAATCCATAGGGAATGCAAGCTTTACTAGATCTAATTTTTGCTGTTGAGGGCTCGGTAGCAGATGCTGCTAAGAAGTTGGGGTATGTATTTGTGAAATTTGCATCAAACTGTTGTTGATGTTTTGGCGTATGCGCTTTTGTTAGTGGGTCAAAAGAAACTAAAAATAATAAGTAGCTATTTTCTAGCAAAGTGACTCATACTTGTTCCACTTAATAGTTTTACTATATCTTTCCACTAGGTTGGGAATTCCATATATCGTTGTTTAACAAGTCAGGCTTCCTGCATAGATCCCTTCAATCTCGTACCGTAATGTGGGCAGCAGAGTACATACTATACATTTGTTTTGCTGAACTTTCTGGCAGGTTGAGCACTGGGGCTTTATCAAGATTGTTATTATCTGATGATAATCTCAGAATGGCGGTGAACGAGTTCAGAATATCCAAGGTATGGATGCATGCCTTTAATAAATCTTTTAGCTCATAGGTATTGGAACTTGGTTTCTTATTTAATTAATTGTAAGTATATCATTATAATCTCCAGCTCGTACTAAATGTCCACTATTATGTTCTTGTACACGATCAGTTTAAATCACCTGTAGAGATATAGGCATCAGCCTAAAAGTGGAATTGTCAAGTAGGGCATGTATGTAAAGGGGAATTGAAATATCACTGCTGCCGTCTCCTCCATGAAACAGATCTCTCTTCTCACAGTTTGTCTTTGTGTTGGAGAGACACCACATGGTCCTTTTGGGGGTTGGTTTTCTGCCTTTAGAAGCTAAAAACTATGCCAAACTCGGGGGTTTGTTAAGATGAGTAATGGTTAGGGTTGAATTGCATTAGAAAGAGGTTTGTTAGATTATTTAGGTTTCTAAACATATCGACCCTAGGTATCAGTCTTATGTCCTTAAGCTAGTATATCATAATGTTGTACTTTGTCATAGTATTCCATCACTGCACAGTGGTCTTTTAAAACTCTGTAATCTAAACGTCAAGATTATTCTTTTTCTTCTTGGACAAAGACGGATTTGTTTGGAGAAAGGTTTGAAACCGTGACCTATATTCACAATAACTCCACAGACTAAGGCAACACGAGCGCACCCTGCGTGGGATGCCTAAACTTCAACAAGAATTCATAGTATCATTTATTTATAGAATATTTTATATGCAATCTTATGCACAGTTGTATACTACTTTAGACTATAAAATGTAAAGACGTGTATCTTCAAGACTATGAAAAGTAAAGGCATCTGTATCTTCCCAAAGGTCATATAACATTTTGAATAAGAATATTTTTTTTATGCTTCTAGTCTTGTACCATTTCAGTATTGAAATTTAGTAACCTATTAAATCCTACTATTTTTATACTTCCTAGTCTTGTACACACTTGCATAAGTTCCGATTTCAATACTGAAATGGAATAATTAATAAGCTTTTCTTTCTGAATATATGGTCATGTAAATGTGCAGGGTATGAAGCCTCTGAAATAGGACTCATTCGTCCTCTGGTACTATTTGCTCTTCATTTCCATTTGAGATGTCAAGCTTCAGGAGATAATGTGGAGACATGTTTGAATAAAAAATGTCTGCTTAGTGATAATTTTTGTGGAAATGAAGTGTTGCTGCTGATTCTGATATGCTTGGTTTTGCATCGCTGGCTGGAAAAGTGCTGCAAGTTTTCATTGTAAATTCCCTTTTCTTCTAATTTTCATTGGTTTTATTTATGTGTTAGCCTACATAATGGATCAATGTAGAAAAGGATACATATACGCTGCTTCGGCGTACGTATATTTTTTTTTTTTGTTAACTTCTCTGGTTGTCTTATCTTTATGTCAAATTGACGATAAGAAAGAGGCTATCTTTATTGAATTTTAAAAAGAAAAAGAAAACAAAATGAGATTTGACGTATTGTTTTTGGATTTAACCATTTTTTATGACGGTGGAATTTTTTCTCATCTGCCTATCACCCTACTCAATGCTAGAATGGTGCATTATCACGACGCTGGAATTTCTTCTAAAACTCAACTTAATTTCCACTTTCACTTACCTCCGTTTCTTCACCCTATTAATTTAGAGGAAACTACGTCATATACCTACAAAACAAAACAATAAATATTATCCGTCTTTACCCATTTTAAAACTAATTGCAAAAACTACCTATCCTACAGAATCATATTACCCACCTAATTTAGGGGAATGGAATGCTACAGATGAACGAATATGGCAAACTAATCATGATTGTCAATGGTTATGCTGAAACTTATGATTTATATTGGAGGCCTGCATATCGTGTTTGAAAATTTAGTTATAACTATCACTGTAAACATTATTCTCAACTTGAAGTATTTCGGTCGAGATTTAATCTGATTTGAATAAGAAATTACAGCTAAACGCTTGAAAAACACAAACTAATTTTTGATGATTTATTGATGTTTGAACTAATTTTTGACTGGATTTTGTTCGGATTGTTGTTTGAAAGTTTTGGTTAAATTTCACTTCATTGAAGTTGATTTTTGAATTTTAAGTTGAAATTGAGTTGAACTAGCGAAAAAGACGAATTTATATTGTATATCGAAATATTATATTGTATATTGTAATGGTATACAATAATTAATTCAAGAGTATATAATTAATTACAACAGTATATTACTAATTTTTTTGAAGGAATGAACCAATCCTCTATATACCAAAATAACATACTATACACCATTTTAATATATAATTTTTAATTTAATAGTGTATAATTTATCGCGTTGAACTGGCGAAGAAGAATTTGTACTGTATACCAAAATGATATACTATATACTATTTTGATATACAGTTCATTCCAACGATATACTATTACAGTATACTATATCATGTAACAGTATACTATTACAATTTGATTCTTTTAGAATTTTCTGAAATTTTTATTGAGTTCTTTTTCAATTTTCAACAGAGTTCTCATGCTTTTTCAAATTTTTTTCTTAAACCAAAATATTTAGTTTGAAATATTTGATTAGAGGTTTGTGGCTAAATTTTGAGTCAATTTGGTACAGATTTTAGAGTAGATTTTTAAATTTTGGATTGAAATTGAGTTGAACTAGCAAAGAAGATAGATTTATACTGTATACTAAAATGTTATATTGTATATCGTATTGTTATACAATAATTAATTCAAGAGTATATAATTAATTATAGTACTATAATTTTTGAAGGAATGAACCAATCCTCTATATAAAAAAATAATATACTATATACCATTTTGGCATATAATATTTAATGCAATAGTGTATAATTTATCGCGTTGAACTGGCAAAGAAGAATTTGTACTGTATACAAAAATGATATACTATATACCATTTTGGTATACAGTTCATTTCTATTCGTTTGAGTAATAATTATGGTGTTCTTGTTGCCTTATCGTTTATATCCCTGATTGATTTTGTTGCTATTATTGCTAGTTGTTTTCCAGTACCATTGTATACTGCTATATTGCACAGGTTATTTGACTAGTGAGTATTTTGACTGTACCCCGTCACTACTCCACCGAGGTTAGCATTGATACTTACTGGGTACCCACCGTGGTGTACTCATACTATACTTTTGTACATTTTTATGCAGATCCAGATATTGAAGATATCAGACTCGGGCAGAGTTAGTGGGTTGATCGCAAGGATTCAAGGTAGAGCTGCTTGGTCATCGCAGTCCCTTGGAGTCTTTCCATTTCATTATACTGTTAATTATTATTCGAACAGTATTGAGTATTCGATCCTTGAGATCATTTTATGTATTTAGTTAGAGTTCGTGACTTAGTATTACCAGTCTTGGGAGTTTGTTTGAATATTTTCGCTGTTGGTTTTGACACTTGTATTAAATTATATGTTTAAATAAATGGCTTGAATTGTTGTTATAGTCGGCTTACCTGGTCTTAGAGACTAAGTGTCATCACGATACCTGTGGTGGGATTTTGGGTCGTGACAAGTTGGTATCAGAGCTCTAGGTTCATAGGTTCTACGAGTCACGAATGAGTTTAGTAGAGTCTTGCGGATCGGTACAGAGACGTCTGTACTTATCTTCGAGAGGCTACGTAACTGTTAGGAAATTTTCACTTCTTTCATTCTTGTCGTGCGGAATTTGTTGAATTTGGAATTTGAGCCTTTGCATCTCTGTTCTCTCAAAGATGGTAAGGACACGTGCTACCGGGTCAGCTGAGCAGACAACCGCGCATACTGCTAGGGCCGCAAGAGGACGGGGCCGAGGTAGAGGCCGAGGAAGGGCACGTGCCGCGACTAGAGCACCTGTCAGAGCAGTAGTTAAGGAGCCGCCAGTAGCTCCAGTTGGGGGATAGGTACCAGAAGCACCTGTTGTTACCCCCAGACTTCAGGAGATTTTAGCACAGTTCTTGAATATGTTTGGTACATTAACTTAGGCGGGATTGATCTATGTTGCACCAAATATTGCACAGATTGGGGGAGTAACTCAGAATCCTACTGTCTGTGCTTCAGAACAGCAGGTTCACATTGGTCACGTTTCGGGTATAGTACCGGTACATCATGTTATTTCGGTTCAGCCTGAGGTCAGGCCAGAGGCATCAGAAGAAGAACAAAAGGGACTTGAGAGATTTAAGAGGTATAGTCCACCTACCTTTAGTGGCATAACTACTGAGGATGCCCAAGGATTTCTAGAAATATGTCACTATATTCTCCGCACAATGGGTATTGTGGAGGTGAAAGGAGTTGCCTTTACTACATTTTCAATTGTTAGGAGCAGCATATCGATGGTGGCAAGCTTATGAAGAGGGCAGACCAGCCTATGCAACACCACCAACTTAGGCTCAATTTTCAGAAAGATTTTTGAAAGAGTTTGTTCCCCAGACTCTACGAGATGCATGGCACACAGAGTTTGAACGGTTACGTCAGGGCACCATGACGGTGTCAGAATATGCTATCAGGTTTAGTGAGTTAGCCCGACACACACCTATCTTAGTTCCTACAGTCAGAGAGCGAGTACGCAAATTCATTGAAGGGCTCGATTATGATTTTAAAATAAGCATGGCTCGAGAATTGCAAACTGACATTCCATTTCAGCAAGTAGTAGAGATTGCCAGGATATTAGAACGTGTTCAAAGTGAGGAAAATGAATCTAAGGAGACCAAAAGGTCTCGAAGCTCTAGAAGGTTCAGTGGATTTCACTCTTCATCTATGACCCATTATGGCGGAGGCTCGAGCAGTCGGCCAGCTCAACCCGTACATCAGATTACTCGGGGTGCTCCAGTAAGTTCTTATAGTACACCACCGGTACGAGGTTCTTATAGTGGTTATTCCAGTTATCCGGCACAGACTCAATACGAGCAGCCGCGACCTCAAAGGAGTTGTTATGAGTGTGGTGATACTAGGAACATCATGAGAGATTGTCCCAGACTTGGGAGGGGTGGATTTCATCAGAACACTCAAGCTACAGGAGTTATTCCAGTTAATACTCCACGTGCACAGCAAATTAGGGGTGGAGGACAGGCGGGTGATGGGCGCCCTAGAAGGGGAGGCCCAACCCATTGATATATTTACTATGGTGTGGCTGAGGCCACCACACCAGATGGTGTCGTTACAGGTACGATCTCGATTTGTTATAAAGGGATATTTCCCTTAATTTGATTCGGTTCTGAATATTGAGGCGAGTCCTCTTATTATGCTCCACTTATGGGTGAGCTTCGTAATTTTGTGACACGCTTATATGTTTATCCCTATTGGGAGATTTGATGATGTTAGCTCGTGTCTATTATTTTTTATTTTTGTACACGATCGAGGGTTATAAGTCCAAAATTGACTTTCTATTACTCACTACAGTGGGTTTTGATGTGATTTTGGAAAAAATGATCTCAATTTTATGAATTATATGCCCTATTGGTATGGGGGGTTCATTATGTGTGTGTGAAAAATTATTTACGGAATTTATTAAAAAGAATAAAGAAAGGGAATGGAAAATCTCAGTTGGCACAATGTGCAAAATACTTGTGATTCGTAGTTGAGGACGAGATCCTCGCATTCTTATATGATGTGAAATATTTAAACTAGGCTACAAGCCGCAGTGGAGGTTATATAAGGACGAGGTCCTTGTGGTGAAAATTTCATGAGTTTAAATTCTCCCTTTGTGAAATTAAATTTGTACTATAGTATTAATAAGGAGTCATGTCTGTTAGGCTTATTTGATAATTTTGTATGTATTTTCTGAGCATATTTAGCCATATTCATGTTGTAAATATTAATTTTTAGCCTATGAGATGAGTGCCCAGGTGACGTTAAATGTGACTCGTTAATTCGGGTAAATAATTATGAGGTCTTCATACCTCACGTGTTATTGTCAGTGTTGTGAAAAATTTGAAAGGAGATTTTGGTTAATATAAGATTAATTGAGGATGATGGAATTAATTATGAACAATTATTATGACCAGAGATGTGATTATGGGCATACGTATAATGTGTGTGTAGGCACGAAATTGCTACCGCCGGTTGAGACTAACATGGTGTGTTAATATGGGAAATCAAGCCTTATGAAATCTGAAGGAAATGGGCCAAACTATGAATATGATGTTTCCCCCATCATGGTCCTCCATGTACCCGGTGTTTCATGTGTCTATGTCTAAGATGGTAGTTGGAAATCCTTTATCTATTGTTCTGGTGGAAGCTAGTGGAGGTGAAGTTAATGGATAGTTATCTTATGAGAGGTACCTAATTGTCATCCTTGTTAGATAAATCCGGAAGTTGGGTTTGCCTGTGTTAATGTGTTATGGCAAAGTTTGTAAGTCGAGAAGGTCACCTTGAAGGCCGAAAGTGTTGTGGGAAGAAAATATTTTCGCTTGATTGTATAGAAATTGGTTTTGATTTGAAAGGTACTTTCTAGGTGTTATGATTTAAAAATGTGCAGTTCATGTCCAGATATCACTCTTGATAATATAATACCGCTAATGTTGAGATTAATGTTGTTGATATAAATTGTGATGCTTTTGTCGAGTTGTGGATGTGTTGATAGGGTGATTTTGGTGATTCTTTGGCAGGTGGATAGGCCCAGTTACAGGGAAAACTCTGTCAAAATTTTTAAGAATTTATAAAGATAGCCAAATTTTAAGGGCCATAAGTAAGTTGAGATTTTGGATAGGAAGTATAAGACCCATGTAGTCATAAGTGCCTATGCATAATGGTTGGAGTCAAAAGGATGGTAACTATATAATTAAAAGAGACTTTTAAAACATTCGAGGACGAATGTTCTTAAGTGGGGGAGAATGTAACACCCCAAAAAATTTAAAAATACTTAAAGCCTATTAAGAAAGTTGATGTGCGCGAAGTATATTGTTTTATGTGCAGACGAGGACTATTAATATGATGGATATCAATTGGATATAATAATATATGTATGAGGTGCATTAATAATGGTTTATGGTCCAAGGAGAGCCCTAGGACCAAGTCAAGATGGAAATTTCATAATAAACTAAAGTTTCAAGTGAGTTCGCACAAAACCTAACTTCAAATGCGAATAACTCTCATGATATGAAGTGTTATATAGTGTATTACCTATCAAATGAAATATCTTTGATTCTAGTTTCTAACGCTTTAAACCGTTTGTCATTTGGACACTTCTACAAGAAGTTATGACTAAATTACCAAAGGCTGACAGAATGCAATTCTACGACCAATTCTGCGGGCTGCAAAAGTGGTTATGCGATCGCAAAATGGCCGCAGACCTGGACATCGCAATCCAGTTTTGGGCATCGATTCTGTGATGTATTGTGCGGCCCGCATACCCATTCTGCCGTCCATTATGCGATTGCAGACCTGATTTCGAAGGGTTAATTTTCCTGTTTTCATAACCTGATCCCATTTTAATAAATAGCCTTTGGGGCTTATTTTGGGGTATTTTTCTGAGGGTTTTAGAGAGAGGTAAGAGCATTTTAGAGAGAGAATGAGGGAACCTAACATTCTAATTATCCAATCTTTAAGAATCAAGGAAGCCAATCACAAAATCTTCATCTAAGAGGTAAGATTCAAACCCCTAGTCTTCAATTTCGAGTTTGGGGTAAGAGATGGGTTATTGAGAGTATGATTCTTTGGTGTAAGAATATTATGCATATATGCTTGTACCAATAAGGTTTGTGGGAATATTGTTGAGCAAAAATAAGTAAGGATTGGGGTTGTGGAGTGAAGAAAATCTTGTAGAAGAACCTTATAACCAAATTTGCACACCTAGTGTTTGATAAAATACCCAAATAAGCTGAAACCATGAATATTTTCCTAATTATGGTTCACTTTTGTTATGTTTCTAAATAGATTGAAGTTGTTAGGATTTCCGGAACCTCGTAGTAATGTAAGGAAGGCTCAAGAAAGATTGGAGTTGTCCGAAGGTCAATTCACGTGAGAAAGCTATTTTGGACTATCGGTCTAACTTCAAAAAGGTAAGTATCTTGCCTAACCTTGAGTGGGGAAATTACCCCTTAGGCATTGACTCTTATGTGGAAATTGTGTAATTGAAAACCATGTACGCGAGGTGACGAGTACGTACTTAGTTTAGATGTGCAAATTATATTGGTTGAAATTCGTAGAAGCCCTTATGTACTAAATTGGAAAATCGTTGGAACTTAGTAAATCCTTGATTTGTCATACCTCATTCCTCGTTTGTCGAGTTTATATTCTATATGATAATTTGGTGTGATTTCCACTTAATTTTATATGAATTCCGGGTGTTTGTTGATTTGATATCTTGGAAATAATCACATTATGGATTTTTTATCTGTAAATAATTAATTAAATAAGTTTAAATTGATGCATTTATATATTTATCTAAAATTTGGATTAAAGAAGGCGTTGTCCTATGATGAGTTATTTTTCCATCCTTGTGGTTGTTTTTGAGATTTTATATACATTGTGTTGAGCCATGGACTATCTGTTGTGAAATTAATTGACTTTATTGTACCTTTGTAATGGTTGTGGCCTACGGAAAATTTGTAAATACGAGCTAATGATGCTGTGCTGTTGTGATAATATTCTGTGTGAATTGTTGTGTGATTTGGGTAACTGTTAAGCGGCATATAAAGGTGGCATTCCATTGTTGACATTATGTGGGTGGTATTTTACTGTTGTTATGTGTGTTGGGATATTGTCTGGGCGGAGTGATAAGGGAGGCTATTAAACGGAGCGATAAGGGAGGCTATTATAGGAGCGATAAGGGTGGCTATTGATATTGTCAGGGCGGAGAGATAAGGGTGGCTATAGGAGAGATAAGGGTGGCTATAAGAGAGATAAATGTGGCTATTTTCAGGGATGATATGTGATGATGTGGGGTTATTATAATGATAATTTTTATATGATGATGTGGGATTATGGTGTTGATGATTCTTGTGTAATGTTGTGATTCTACTTGTGTTTATTATTATATCTTGTACAACTTGTCTTGTTGTTTCGGTAAACTTGATAATAGTCTAATCCATGTTGAAATTGTGAGCCTGTGGCTATTGCCGGGCGGATTATGTTATTGGCACGTGATTTGTCCGTACAAATATGATATGATATGCGGGCACGAGGTGCCACAAAAATATGATGATTATGATATTGGCACGTGAATTTTTCGTGCAGTTGTGATATGAGATGTGGGCACGAGGTGCCGTGAAAATGTGAAAGTGGGCTGAGACTCATGTTACGAAAATGTGAAAGTGGGATGAGACCCATATTTTATGATTATGAAATGAGGTGTTAGAGAGTGACATTTATTTGAAAAAAGTATATTCGAAAGATATTTATTTGAAAGAAGTATATTCGAAAGATATCTATTTGAAAGAAATATATTCGGAAGATATTTATTTGAAAGAAATATATTCGGAAGGTATCTATTCGAAAGAATTATATGTGAAAGATTTATATTTGAAGGACATGTTTAATTGGTTGTACTTGTGTTCTTTATTCGTTTGAGTAATAATTATGGTGTTCTTGTTGCCTTATTGTTTATATCCCTAGTTGATTTTGTTGCTATTATTGCTAGTTGTTTTCCAATACTATTGTATACTGCTATATTGCACAAGTTATTTGACTAGTGAGTGTCTTGACTGTACCTCGTCACTACTCCACCGAGGTTAGTCTTGATACTTACTGGGTACCGACTGTGGTGTACTCATACTATACTTCTGCAAATTTTTGTGTAGAGCCAGATATTGGAGATATCAGACTCACGCAGAGTTAGTGGGTTGATCTCAAGGATTCAATGTAGAGCTGCTTGGTCATCGCAGTCCCTTGGAGTCTTTCCATTTCATTGTACTGTTAATTATTATTCGAACAGTATTGAGTATTCGATCCTTGAGATCATTTCATGTAGTCAGTTAGAGTTCGTGACTCAGTATTATCGGTCTTGGGAGTTTGTTTGAATATTTCCGTTGTTGATTTTGACACTTGTATTAAATTATATGTTTAAAAAAATGGCTTGAATTATTGTTATAGTCGGCTTACCTAGTCTTAGAGACTAAGCGCCATCACGACGCCTGTGGTGAAATTTTGGGTCGTGACAATATCGTATCGATATACAATAATTAATTAAAGATTATATAATTAATTATACTACTATAATTGTTGAAGGAATGAACCAATCCTCTTTATAACAAAATAATATACTATATACCATTTTGGTATATAATATTTTATTTAATAGTGTATAATTTATTGTGTTGAACTGGTGAAGAAGAATTTGTACTGTATACCAAAATAATATACTATATACCATTTGGGTATACAGTTCATTCCAATGATATACTGTTACAGTATACTATGTAATGTAATAGTATACTATTATAATTTGGTCCTTTTAGAATTTTTTGAAATTTTCATTGAGTTCTTTTTTAACTTTTCAGCGTCATTTTCGTTTTTTATATTTGTTTTCTTAAACCAAATATTTAGTTTGAAATATTTGATGGGTGGTTTGTGGCTAAAGTTTGAGTCAATTTGATGGAAATTCTGGAGTAGAATTTTAAGTTTAAGTTGAAATTGAGTTGAACTATTGAAGAAGACTAATTTGTACTGTATACCAAAATAACATACTATATATCATTTTGGTATAGAATATTTAATTCAATAGTGAATAATTTATTGCACAATATACTATTACATTATATGATATAATGTAAAAATATAGATAAATTTGATATTTTTTTAATTTTTCAAAAAAAAATTCAACGAGTCATTTTTCAATTTTCTAACAGAGTTCTCGATATCATATACCTTGCCAGTATATGATATATAGCATGTGGGTATCATACTATACTGCAATAATATACTTCAACTGCGACTAATATATTATTTTTGATATATTATATGCTAAAGTCATTTCTAATAATTACTATATAAAATATATAAATAAATAAAAAGAACAAAAATAAAGGAGCCAAAAATGTGTGCAGAATTAGATTATGAAAAAAATATTTTGAAACAATAATAAATAAAATTAAAAAAGAATAAAAAAGAAATTGAAAGCGATAAAGAGAAGAGAAAACAATTATAATGTATATGTTGTTCTAATAATTGAATTAAAAAGAAAAAAAAAGAAAAAGAAAAATGTATATTATACCAGTTATATTAAAAAAATATGAACAAATATTTACTATATCAATTATCTTTTCTTATTGTATAAACAAAGAAGAAATAAAGTTGCCCTCAACGCTACTTGCAAGGTTTGTGGTCTAAAATCCTTCGCAGAATGTGGCACTCCCTATGAAGCGTACAGATGAAGGCTTTGATCCTAATGCTTACAGGCTATTTGCAAAAGTTGGATACAATCCCAATGAGCCATCAAAATTAGGGAAGCTCCCATAAGAAGCTGTTACAAGGCAACCACGTGAAGGTTTGGGATATAAACAACCCTCACCAGTGCGCATATCCATAAGAAGGGCAAGCAATAATGTAACGACTCAACTTGTCATTTTAAGAATTAACGCCCCGTTCAGTGACTTAAGGTCTCAAGCAAATTTGTAATAAGTATTATGACCCGCGGGTGTGGTCGAGTTTGATTTTCGGAAGATTCAGAATTTAATTAAAAGAACAATTCTTATTTAAGAAGCTTAAAAAGAAAAGAGTTGATCGGGAGTTGACTTTTTGATATTGGGGCCAGAATCCAATTCTGAAAATTTGAATACCTACATTATATCATTTATGACTTGTGTGCAAAATTTAAAGTCATTCTGGATTGATTTGATACGTTTCGGCGCAAAACATAGAAGTTGGGAGATTCGAAAACTCATAATTCGATTCGAGGCGCGTTTTGTAATTTTGATGTTATTTGACGAGATTTGAAGCCTCCACTAAGTTCGTATTGTATTTTGGGATTTGTTGGTATATTTGGTTGAGGTCCCGAGGGGCTTGGGTGTATTTTTGGATCATTGGTTGAGATATTAGTAAAGTTAAGAAATTTGGGAGTTTGACCATGGTCAATATCGGGTCAAGACGACCTCTTTTCAGTATTTTGAGTGCACGAGCAGGTCCGTAGCGTGTTTTATGACTGAAATTCATATATGGTTTGTGTCCGAGAGGTTCTGGATGAGTCTTGGGGTGAGTTTTGAGCGAGTCCGGGCATTTGAGCACTCTAATATTGTTCTGGCACTTTTGGGGGCGCGAACCGCGCATTTTGGGGTGCTGAGACAAAGGAGAGGTGCGGACCGCACATAAGAGTGCGTACCACAGCAGAAAAGTGCGGACATTGGAGGAGGGGCGCTGACCGCACAATTCTATCTGCGGCCGCACTCCAGGGAGTTCTGCAGATTCGCCGGTCCGACTTCAGAAGCTTATATCTTTTGATTTACAAGGTATTTTGAGATGATTGAAAAATGAAAGTTGTAGCCTTCGTGTCTAGTTTCCAGAAAGGTAAAGAAGTCATAATTTGGACATCTGTAGAGAAAGTTATGGCCAAAATACTAAAGCCTGGAAGTGCAGTTCCAAGAGAGTCGACCGCAAGAGCTGGGGATGTGCGGCCACGCCATTTTTGTGCGGACCGCACATTGGAAGTTCAGAGGATGTACTATATATCCGAGGTTTAGGTTATTATTTTATTTTTGGACTTTGGGAGCTCGGTTTGAGACGATATTTCGTGAGTTTTTCAAGAAATTCATCATGATAAGTGATTCTAAATCGGATTTGGTTATTATACATGAATATATCACTAATTTCATCATTTAATTAGTACTTTGAGATGGAAATTTGGGAAAAATTATAGAAACTTCATAAACCACAAATTTAAGATCTAGAGGTCGATTCGTTATTGGAATTTGATAAAATTGGTATGGTTGAACTCATCTCGGAATGGGTGTTCGGATTTCATAAAAATTTTGTCGGGTTTCGAAAAGCGAGCCCTACGTTGACTTTGTTGACTTTTTAGAATAAATTTTTAAGTCGACGTATTATTATCTGAAATTATTTCCGATGAATTTTAATGAGGTTATTGTAATGACCCGGCCGATCGTTTTGAGAGTAATATCCCCGATCCCCTATTTACTATTTCCCCCGTACCTTTTTCTGCTTAGGTGACTTGCCAGGAGGATTTGTTTTTAGTTTCGGAGTGTTTTGGGACACTTAGTCCCTAAATGAAGGTTTAAGCCTTAGGAATTGGACCGTAGTCGGAACTATGTGAAGACGACTCCAGAATGGAATTTTGTCACTTCCGTTAGCTCAGTTAGGTGATTTCGGATTTAGGGGCGTGTCTGGATTGTCTTTTAGAGGTTCGTAGCTTATTTAGGCTTGAAATGGCGAAAGTCGAAATTTTTGAAGATTTTGACCGGTAGTGGACTTTTTGATATCGGGGTCGGATTCCGATTCCGAAAGTTGGAGTAGGTCCATAATGTTGAATATGACTTGTGTGCAAAATGTGGGGTCAATCGGACGTGGTTTGGTTAGTTTCGGCATCAGTTGTCGCAATTAGAAGTTTCAAGTTCTTTAAGTTTGAATCGGAGGATGATTTGTGATTTTAGCATTGTTTGATGTGGTTTGAGGATTCGACTAAGTTCGTATGGTGTTTTAGGACTTGTTGGTATGTTTGGTTGAGGTCCCGGGGGCCTCGGGTGAGTTTCGAATGGTTATCAGATCATTTTTGGACTTGGAAGATTTTTCTGGTGTTGGTTCTGCTGTAATCGCACATGCGCAAGGCTGCCCGCAGGTGTGAGCAAATTGGCGTAGAAGTGGATTTTGGCAGCCTGAGCTGGGACCGCAGGTGCACAAAGAATTTCCGCAGGCGCGCACGCGCAGGTGCGGCCCTTTATTGCAGGTGTGGAGATAGAAGGGGGGTAAGTGATTTGCGCAGATGCACACATTTTCCGCACAAGCGCACCCGCAGGTGCGATCCCAGGTTCCGCAGGTGCAAAAATACCTAGGCAGTGGTTAAAACTGAAGGGCTTCATGATTTTTGTCATTTTGGACTTGGCAAACTCGGTTTAGGGTGATTTTTGAGAAAATGTTTGAGAGATTTCTTAATGTAAGTCCCTTGTGCATATTTTGATCAATAATCTTGCTTCCCCGTTTATTTTTTCACCTAGTTAGTGTGTATTTAAGGTGGAATTTGAAAGTTGAGACTAGGGACTTGGAAAGTTTGAATTGTGGATTTGAAGGACCATTTGGTATCGGATTTTAGTAAATTTGATATGGTTAGACTCGTGAGTGAATGTGCTTTCGGATTTTGTGATTTTAACACGATTCTGAGACGTGGGCCCGGGTCAACGTTTTAGGGTGAATTTTGGAATTTTTGTTAAAGTACTGATTTAATTAATTAGATGAGTCTATTATGGTTGTATTTATGATATGTAATTGCTTTTGGCTAGATTTGGGCCATTCAGAGCCGGATAATCAGGGGAAAGTCATTCTTACCGATTGATTGAGCTTGGTTCGAGGTAAGTGGCTTGCCTAACCTTGTGTGGGGGAATTCCCCGTAGTATTTGTACTGATTTGATATTTGAGCGCCGTGTACGTGAGGTGACGAGTGCGTACACGGGCTAATTGTGTAAAAACCCAAATTTTATACTAAGTAATAACCTGATTTCTATTTTATTTGAGTTTCATCAGCATGTGTAGCATCCTGCTAGATTAGAATAACATGCCTACTTGCCTTAACCATTTACTTGAACTACGTGCAGCATGTTTAGTGAATTTACATGTGTTTCCTTAACTGGTACTTAGGTTGAACTGTAGAATTTCGTGCCGTAACTATTGAATTCTATTGTTTTCGCTACATATTTACTTTGGGACTATGGAACGGTATTCCGGGAGATGCTCCTGTAGTGCATATTTACTTTGGGACTACGGAACGGTATTTCGGGAGATCCCCCTTGTACTGTATATTTACTTTGGGACTACGGAACGGTATTTCGGGAGATCCCCCTTGTACTGTATATTTACTTTGGGACTATGGAACGGTATTCCGGGAGATCTCCATGTATTGCATATTTACTTTGGGACTACGGAACGGTATTCCGGGAGATCCTCCTATACTATATTTTTACGTTTGGGACTACGAGACGGTATCTCGGGAGATCCCCTGTTGTGTTTCTGTGTACTGAGATGTTACCTGACCTCGTCACTACTCGACCAAGGTTAGGCTTGGCATTTATTGGGTACCGATTGTGGTGTACTCATTCTACTCTCTGCACATATTTTTCGTGTGCAGATCTAGGTACTCCTTATTAGCCGCACTATCAGTGAGCCGGGATAGCTTTGGAGACTTCAAGGTATATCTGCCGCGTCCGCAGACCTCGGAGTCCCCTTCTACTCTTTTCATGTCCATAATCTTCTGTATTTTTCCTTTGTTAGACTCTGATGTATATAGACACTAGATTTTTCCTTCTGTAGTTTGTGATTCACGATGTTCTGGATTTTGGGATTGTTGTGTATTTTTTAATAGTTGGTTAAATTTATGTTTTCATTTAATTATTCCGCAAAAATGTTAGGCTTCCCTAGTTATAGAGACTAGGTTCCGTCACAACGTCACACGAAGGGGAAATTGGGTCGTGACAAGTTGGTATCAGAGCTCTAGGTTCATAGGTGTCGTGAGTAACAAGCCGGTTTATTAGAGTCTCGCGGATGGGTATGGAGACGTCTGTACTTATCTTCGGGGGGCTATGGAACTGTTAGGAAAATTTCACTACTTTGATTCCTTGTCGTGCGAAAATTGTTGACTTCAATAATTCTAAACTTCTGTATTTTATTCTCTCAAAGATGGTGAGGACACGTACAAATGGATCTGATGACCAGGCATGCACCCCCTACTAGAGCCGTGAGAGGCCGGGGCCAGGGTAGAGGCTGCGGACGTCCACGTGGTGCAACCAGAGCACCCAGTAGCTCCAGCTGGAGGGCCGATACCTGAGGCACTTGTTCCTGTACCAGCCCTCTAGGAGACTCTAGCCCAGTTTCTGAGCATGTTTAGCACCTTAGCTCAGGCTGGATTTATTCCACTTGCCCCTGCCATATATTAGGTCGGGGGAGGAGCACAGACTCCCGTCGCGGGTACTCCAGAGCAGCGGGTTCAGGTCGACCAGGTTCCAGAGATTGTACCAATGCAGCCGGTAGCTCCAGCTCAGCCCGAGGTTAGGGCAGTAGCTTTTGAGGCGGAGCAGCTCAGACTTGAGAGGTACAAGAAGTACCACCCACCTACCTTCAGCAGATTGGCTACAGATGACGCTTAGGGTTTCTAGAGGAGTGTCATCGTATTCTTCGTACTATGGGCGTAGCGGAGATGAGCGGGGTTTCTTTTACTACATTCCAGCCTAGAGGAGTAGTCTATCAGTGGTGGCGTGCCTATGAGTTGAGTAATTCGGCTGAGGTAGCTTCACTTACATGGACTCAGTTCTCGGACATGGTTTTAAGAGAGTATGTCCCTCAGAGCCTCAGGGACTCATGGCACGCAGAGTTTGAGCAGCTACGCCAGAGTGCTATGACTGTGTCAGAGTATGCAGTCCGCTTCAGTGATTTGGCCCGACATGCACCAACCTTGGTTTCCATTCGAGAGAGAGTTTGACGATTTATTGAGGGACTTTACCCCAACATCCGGAATAGTATGGCCAGGGAGTTGGAGATGGATATTTCTTATCAGCAGGTTGTGAGTATTGCCAGGAGATTGGAAGGCATGCTTGCCCGGGATAGAGAGGAGAGGGAGGCCAAGAGATCTCGAAAGACTAGTTATTATTCTGGAGCTCGTGTCCCAGCAGCTCACCATGGTAGGGGTTATGTGAGTCGCCCCATTCATTCAGCTCTTCCAGCCGCCAGTGGTGTTCCAGCTCCTTCTACGCCCCAGGAGCCTTATTATGCACCGCCAGTATCAAGTGTGCCTCCTAGACGGGGTGTTCCTAGTGGCCAGTCCAGCAGTAGCCACGCCTCCCAGAGCTTATTTTGAGTGTGGCGACACTCGCCATATGGTGAGGGATTGCCCCATATTTAGAAGGGGTGCACCTCCACAGACTTCTCAGCCACATCGTGCTCCACCGGGAACTCAGGCTATGGTTATAGCACCATCTGCCACCCCACCTGCTCAGCCAGCCCGAGGTGGAGGTCAGGGAGGTAGACGTCACCCTAGAGGGGGAGGCCAGGCCAGGCCAGATATTATGCCCTTCCTACTCGCACAGAGGCAGTCGCTTCTGATTCTGTCATTACACGTATTGTCCCGGTCTGTCATAAAGATGCATCGGTATTATTTGACCCAGGCTCTACATATTCTTATGTGTCCTCTTATTTGGCCCCGCATTTGGGCATATCCTAGGATCTTTGAGTTCCCCTATTTATCTGTCTACTCTTGTGGGAGATTCTCTTGTTGTGGACCGCGTGTATCGGTAGTGTTTGATTGCTCTTAGTGGTTTTGAGACCAGAGCCGATTTATTATTGCTCAGCATGGTGGACTTTGATATTATTTTGGGCATGGACTGGTTGTTACCTCATTATGCTATTCTTGATTGTCACGCTAAAACCGTGACGCTGGCTATGCCAGGTTTACCGCGGTTAGTGTGGAGAGGTACCTTAGAGTATACTCCCAGCAGAGTTATTTCATTTCTTAAAGCTCAACGAATGGTTGAGAAGGGGTATGACGTGTATCTAGCTTATGTGAGAGATGTCAGTATTGATACCCCTACAGTTGAGTCAGTTCCAATAGTGAGGGACTTTCCAGATGTGTTCCCAGCTGATCTTCCGGGCATGCCGCCCGATAGAGATATTGATTTTGGCATTGATTTGTTGCCGGGAACTCAACCCATCTCTATTCCTCCATATCGTATGGCTCCTCTTGAGTTAAAGGAGTTGAAGGTGCAGTTATAGGAATTGCTTGATAAGGGCTTCATTCGGCCCAGTGTGTCACCTTGGGGTGCTCCTGTCTTATTTGTGAATAAGAAGGATGGTTCTATGTGGATGTGTTTTGATTACTGCCAGTTGAACAAAATCACAGTGAAGAACATATATCCATTGCCTCGTATTGATGACTTATTTGATCAATTATAGGGTGGCAGAGTGTTTTTCAAGATTGACTTACGTTCAGGATATCATCAGTTGAAGATTCGGGAGCCAGAAATCCTGAAGACTACTCTCAGGACCAGATATGGTCACTATGAGTTTCTTGTTATGTATTTTGGGATGACCAATGCCCCAACAGCTTTTATGCACTTGATGCACAGTGTGTTCCGGCCTTATATTGACTCATTCGTCATTGTGTTTATTGACGACATTCTAGTGTACTCTCGGACTCGGGAAGATCATAAGCAGCACCTGAGGACTGCACTTCAGACCTTCAGAGAAAAGAAGTTACATGCAAAAATTTTAAAGTGTGAGTTTTGGATAGACTCAGTGGCATTCTTGGGTCATATAGTATCGAGTGAGGGGATCCATGTGGATCCAAAGAAGTTTGAAGCAGTGCAGAGTTGGCCCAGACCATCCTCAGCTACAGAGATCCGGAGTTTTCTTGGTTTAGCGGGGTATTACCATCGCTTTGTAGAGGGATTCTCATCTATTGCAGCACCTATGACCAGGCTGACCCAAAAGGGTGCTCCGTTCAGGTGGACAAAGGAATGTGAGGAGAGCTTTCAGAAGCTCAAGACAGCTTTGACTACAGCTCTAGTATTGGTATTGCCTACAGGTTCGGGGTCTTATACTGTATATTATGATGTATCGTGAATTGGTCTCGTTGCGGTGTTGATGCAGGACAGTAAGGTGATTGCCTACGCGTCCAGACAACTGAACGTGCATGAAAAGAACTATCATGTCCACGACCTTGAGTTAGCAGCTATTGTTCATGCCTTGAAGATTTGGCGGCATTATTTGTACGGTGTTCCTTGTGAGATTTACACCGATCATCGGAGTTTGCAACATCTGTTCAAGCAGAAGGATCTTAATTTGCATCAGAGGAGGTGGTTGGAGCTGCTTAAGGATTATGATATCACCATTTTGTACCACCCTGGGAAGGCCAATGTGGTGGCCGATGCTTTGAGTCGCCGGGTAGAGAGTTTGTGGAGCTTAGCATATCTACCAGTAGCAGAGAGGTCCATGGCGTTGGATGTTCAGGCCTTAGCCAGCCAGTTTGTAAGATTGGATATTTCTAAGTTGAGTCGAGTATTGGCTTATGTGGTCTCTCAGTCTTCCCTTTATGATCGTATCAGGGAGCGTCAATATGATGGCCCACATCTGCTTGTCCTTAAGTACACGGTCTAGCACGGTGATGCTAAGGAGATTACTATTGGAGATGATGGTGCATTGAGGATGCAGGGCAGGCTATGTGTGCCCTATGTAGATGGTTTGCGTGAGTTGATTCTTTAGGAGGCTCACAACTTGCGGTACTCTATTCATCCGGGTGCCGCGAAGATGTATCAGGACCTGAGGTAGCATTATTGGTGGAGGAGGATGAAGAAGGACATAGTAGAGTATGTGGCTAGATGTCTAAATTGCCAGCAGGTGAAGTATGAGCATCAGCGACCAAGTGGGTTACTTCAGAAATTGGAGATTCCGGAATGGAAATGGGAGCAGATCACTTTGGATTTTGTTGTTGGACTCCCACACACTCAGCGGAGGTTTGATGCAGTTTGGGTGATCGTGGATAGGCTGACCAAGTCATCTCATTTCATTCCTGTGATGACTACCTATGCTTCCGAGTAGCTAGCTCGAATCTACATCTGTGAGATCGTCAGGCTTCATGGCGTACCGGTATCTATTATCTCTGACCGGGGTATGCAATTTACATCATGGTTCTGGAGAGTTGTACAGCATGAGTTGGGTACTCGGGTTGAGTTGAGCATAGCATTTCACCCTCAGGCGGACGGGCAGTCCGAGCGCACTATTCAGATATTGGAGGATATGCTCTATGCGTGTGTGATAGATTTGGGGGGGTGCTTGGGACCAGTTCTTGCCACTTGCGGAGTTTGCTTACAACAACAGTTATCAGTCCAGCATTCAGATGGCACTGTATGAGGCTCTGTATAGTAGGCGGTGTCGGTCCCTAGTGGGTTGGTTCGAGCCCGGCGAGGCCAGATTATTGGGTACGGACTTGGTTCAGGATGTCTTTGAAAAGGTTAAGGTGATTCATGATAGACTTTGCACAGCCCAGTCCAGACAGAAGAGTTATGCAGATCGTAAGGTTCGCGATGTGGCATTCATGGTTGGAGAGCGATTTTAGCTCTAGGTTTCGCCTGTGAAGGGCATTATGAGGTTTGGAAAGAATGGCAAGCTGAGCCCATGGTTCATTGGTCTATTTGAGGTATTGCGGTGAGTTGGGGAGGTTTCCTATGAGCTTGCCTTGCCTCCCAGTCTAGAAGGATTTCATCCGGTATTCCATGTTTCTATGCTCCAGAAGTATCACGGCGATCCGTCTCACGTGTTGGATTTCAGCTCAGTCCAGTTGAACAAGGATCTATCTTATGTTGAGGAGCCAGTGGCTATTTTAGACAGGCAGGTCAAAAGGCTAAGGTCAAAGAACATTGTTTCTGTGAAGGTTTTGTGGAGGGACAGCCGATCGAGGAGGCGACTTGGGAGACCGAGCAGGATATGCGCAGCCGTTATCCTCATGTTTTCACCACTTCAGGTATGTCTCTATGCTCGTTCGAGGATGAACGATTGTTTTAAGAAAGGGATGATGTAACGAACCGGCCAGTCGTTTTGAGAGTAATAGCCCCAACCACCTATTTATTGTTTCCCCCATACATTTTTCTGCTTAGGTGACTTATCGGGAGGTTTTGTTTTTGGTTTCAGAGTGTTTTGGGACACTTAGTCCCTAAATAAAGGTTTAAGCCTTAGGAATTGGACCGTAGTCGAAACTCTGTGAAGACGACTCCAGAATAGAATTCTGTTAGCTCTGTTAGGTGATTTTTGGGTTTAGGGGGGGTGTTTGGATTGTGTTTTGGAGGTCCGCAGCTTATTTAGGCTTAAAATGGCGAAAGTAGAATTTTTGGAGATTTTGACTAGTAGTGGACTTTTTGATATTGGGGTCGGAGTTCGTAATGTTGAATATAACTTGTGTGCAAAATTTGGGGTCAATCGGACGTGGTTTGGTTGGTTTCGGTATCGGTTGTCGAAATTGGAAGTTTCAAGTTCTTTAAATTTGAATCGGAGGATGATTTGTGATTTTAGCATTGTTTGATGTGGTTTGAGGATTCGACTAAGTTCGTATGGTGTTTTAGGACTTGTTGATATGTTTGGTTGAGGTCCCGGGGGGCCTCGGGTGAGTTTCAGATTGTTATTAGATCATTTTTGGACTTGAAAGATTTTTCTGGTGCTGGTTCTGCTGTAATCGCACCTGCGCAAGGCTGCCCGCAGGTAATTTGATATGGTTCGGCATCGTTTGTAGAATTTTGTGTTTGTTTTTAAATTCTTTAGCTTGAATCCGTGCTTAATTCATGATTTTGGTGTTGTTCGGCGTGGTTTGAAGGCTCGACTAAGTTCGTATAGTGTTGTAGGATTGGTTGGTATGTTGGGTTGAGGTCCCGGGGGCCTTGGGTGTGTTTCGGATGCTTAACGGAATAAACTTGGACTTAGAGGAATTTTTGGAGTTGCTGGTTCTGGTGTTTTCGCACCTGCGGTGGGGAGTCCGCAGGTGCGGCCTCGCAGAAGTGAGGCTGGGATCGCAGGTGCGCTTTTAGGCCAGGGAGTCAGTGGTCGCAAATGCGACGAGAGAGCCGCAGGAGGGAAGCCACATTTGCGGAAGGGCAGTCACAGATGCGGAGGTGTGAAGGACCCCAAGGTTCCGCAGAAGCGGACGATTAAGCGCAGAAGCATATCCGCAGATGCGGACCCTGCCCAAGTAAGTGGACTTTGCACCTGTGATGGATTGTCCGCAGGTGCGTGACCGCAGGTGCGGAAATCGCTGGGGAGAAAAGAGGATTTCGAGGGTTTAAAATTTCATAACACAAAATTCGATTTAGAGTTCGGTGGGAGACGATTTCTCGAGGGATTTTGATGGAGAACTATTGGGTAACTAATTCTAACTCTATTTTGATCATAATACATTTATCTATTGTTGTTTTCCTCGTCTAATTAAGGAAATTGAGGGTAGAAGTTTGGAAATGGGAGAAAAGGGTTCCCCAATTGAAAATATGAGATTTGAATGGGAATTTGACGTCGGATTTAGATGATTTTTGTTCGAGTGAACTCGTGAGTGAATGAGTGTTCATAATTTGTAATATTTACCCGATTCCGAGACGTGGGCCTGGGAAGACTTTTTGGGCGTTTTTCCTATTTTCACGCTTTAGCTTCGAATTAATTAACTAAATTAGTTACTTGTAGTTATGTTTATATTATGCAATTTATTTGAATAGATTCGGGCCATTTGGAGTCGGATACTCGTGGAAAGAACGTGTTATCGAGGTGATTTGAGCGGTTCGAGGT